>CACVKS010001291.1:0-10947 GCA_902749335.1 Acanthamoeba triangularis
TGGCCTTACGCTTCCCCCTCCTGCTTGTCGCTTGGGTCTTCTTCTTCTCTTCGGCCTGCCTCTTCTTCTTGGCAGCGGCTTGTTTCTTCTTCTGCTCCGCCTCTGCTTTCTTCTTTGCTGCTTCCTCCTTCTTCTTCAACGCCGCCTCTCGTTTCTTCGCATCCGCTTCAGCTTTCTTCGCACGACTCTCGCTCCTCTTCTCCACAGCCTCGCGCTTACGGGTCACGGTCTCCTTTTCCTTTACCTTCAACACCGAACCGTTCGCGTCGACGATCTGCAATGGCGCGAGCTGCTTGATCATCGCTCTCATCGTCTGTTTGGCAAGAAACAACACATCAGCTTGAGTCATCCTAAGTATTTAGCAATCAAGAAGAACATACCTCTTTGGTAGCACGGCCAGGGATGTGCGACGATGTGTGCAGGCAACCAGCATTGCTGCTGTCGGCTTGGTCAGCCTTGATCGCGCCTTGGGCCTCGTCATGGTCACCGAGAGTAGAGCCTTGGGCCTCGTCGTGATCACTGAGAGTCGCACCTTGGGCCTCGCCGTGGTCACCGAGAGTCGCACCTTGGGCCTCGCCGTGATCACCGAGAGTCGCACCTTGGGCCTCGCCGTGGTCACCGAGAGTCGCACCTTGGGCCTCGTCGTGATCACCGAGAGTCGCACCTTGGGCCTCGTCGTGGTCACCGAGAGCCGCACCTTGGGCCTCGTTGTAGTCACCGAGAGTCGCACCTTGGGCCTCGTCGTAGTCACCGAGAGTCGCACCTTGGGCCTCGTCCTCATCGACAATTCCCAGACCGTCGATCGAGCAATCTTCCCCAAAGCTGCGATCTTCCCCAAGAGTATGATCGAGGTCACTCACGTAATGCCTCTTGTCAGTACAAGTGTCGGCGTTGTCGACTTCCTCCTCATCCTCCTGCATCGCACAGAGAGCTCCGTACTACCACCAAAGCATTACAGAACTGCATCCATTGTCCAAGAGCAGTGGAGAAGATGTACCTTTGTCTCGATTGAGGCAAACATGCATGAAGCCTTCTTGGACGCGCCGGTGCTGCAGCCAGTTCGAAGCCACTTGCACCACCACTGCAAGGCACGCGGCTGGTGCAGGCGCTTGGGACTATGGCCGTCTGGGAGGTCGTCGTCATCGCAGACGTACTCACCTATCGACCTGATTGCCTCGCGCACGAACTTCTCCCGTGCTTCGTCATCTGCTACATGTGTGAACAAGCGCAAAGGAACCAGACAAAGAGAAAGAGCACACACACTGTACCTGTTTTCAATGCAGCCTTGTACTGCTGAACACTGAGACAAGGGGTCTGGCTCTCGTAATCTCCCAAGAGCAGACTCTCGATTGCATTCCGGACCTTGGTCCGACGCGTACTCAGCTGTAATGAGAAGACCGAATGAGATGAGGTTTAGGAGGAAGAGGAGAAGGACGTGTACCATTGCAGTGAGACCCGTGTTTACCCAGTGCCTTGCCTCGCTTGACAAAGAGGCCCCGCCGTTCAGTTTGCTCAGCTCGGGGACGCCATTGGCCTCGAGTTCTACACGCTCCCCGATGGCCCACTTGGCGTGATCAAAGTAGATGTCCTCAACCTTGACGCCGAAGAACGTGATCGTTGCGTGCTTCGTGATCTCGTTGGGAGTATTTACGCACTTGATGACCTGGTCGAGCCGATCGATCACCGTCGCGTAGCGCAAGTCGGCATGTTGTTGCAAGTTATTGATGGCGTTCAGAATGTCCTTCACTACACAGCATTGCCATTAGTGGACGCATCATGAAAAAGCCAATGCAACGTACGTGTTGTCGCTTGTAGCAGGGGGCCAGTGGTGTTGTTCACGGGTACTGATACCAGGCCTGTGGGAGGCAACTGGGTGAGGGGAGCAAACAAAAGCAGCACTACAAGCAACGAGTGAACCTTGTGGACGCTCCTGTGCAGGACGAGCGACAGGTTGACCTGTAGGCAGCGCGCGTGGCATTGTTGAAAGGCTGGGTGTAGAGCTCGGTGTCTTCCTCCTGTGCGGGGATGATAGCACAGCACTGCGGGCCGACGTCGCCATGGATGATGGCCTCCCTGCACCTCACATTAACGCAGATTAATACAAAAAAATGAGTGAATTATGTAATCAAATAGGMGCACTACGTACCGATTGAAGGAGTAGGCCGTGGCAAGAGGTTTGTACCTGCCTGAGATGTCCTTCGTGTCGAGTGTTGAAGGGTTTCTACACACAAATTAAATCAATTCAAATCGAGTAGTGATTAAAGTTGATCCGAGATCAAATTGAGTGAGGAGGGGTGTACGGTGCTTCATTGTGCTCTCGTGCTTGTACGGCGGGCAAGCTCTACAGCCCCCTTTTGTGTGGTGTGGCCCCCGGCCGGGCGGCCATGCTATGTTGCCTGCGTTTGGTTTCCGCGAGCCTTCTGTCGACAGAAATGGTCTTCGCGGCAGCTGGCAATACCCCGACAAAAGCCGGTATATATCCCAGAATGATCCGAAGTTTTGGCGGCTGCGGAAATCCCAGAGGCCTCGACACGGCAAGGTGGGGGACCCCCTTTTGATTAATTGCTTGTTGGGGACTAATTAAGGCGATTTACTCACAATTAACCTTCATCTCCACCAGGAGAGGCGAACTGCTTTGCTTGGCAACCAAAGATGTCCACGTACTATCCCATTCTTTGCCGAATTTGTTTAAATTAGATCAAATTGACTTAAATTAACCTTCCAAACAAAACGGTTGCAAGATCGGGACCAAGCAATCGTGTAATCATCTGCCCTTGTGGGGGTCGATACAATCAACAAAACAAAAAACGCCACTTCAAGCAACGCAAGCATTTACGCTGGGAGCTCGGTACGTTTTGCCCACCTTGTTGTTAAGAGAAGAAACTAACACAACCCTCTGTCAAGAGCGGGCAGAACGAGAGCGGGCAGAACGAGAGCGGGCGGAACGAGAGCGGGCGGAACGAGAGCGGGCGGAACGAGAGCGGGCGGAACGAGAGCGGGCGGAACGAGAGCGGGCGGAACAAGCAGAACAAGTAGAGCGAGAGCGAGAGCGAGAGCTCGACCTCACAGAAGACGACCCTCCAGAGCACATTCTCAGCGAATTTGAATGGGACCTGGACGACATCAGCGACAATCTCGACAATGAGCAAGCCGACCTCTATGATGACGAGCAGGACGACATGGACAACTTCGGCAACAACAAGTATGATGACCTCGGCAGCGGTGATGACGATGACGACGGCGACCTCGGTGGTGGTGGCAACGACGGCGACCTTGGTGGCGGTGGTGACAATGACGACCTCGGTGGCAGTGGCAATGACGATGGGCTGGACAACGATGGCCACAGAGACAGGTTTCTTCGTCGGTTACTCGAGGAGAGCAACCTTGACCATGAACTTCATCACGATAATGATGATCTGAGCGAGTACATCGGCGTCAACACAATGCCTGCAAGCGAGGAGGAGATAAACAGCTACCCCTACGCAGCCAAGGTACCTCCTTCGCCACTGCCTACGTCCACCTTTTAATGTTGTATTAATGATAAAATTCAGGAAAGAGTGCGTCAGCGACGGACCAACGTGCACCATCTGAAGAACGATAAGAACAAGGCACTCTGGGAGCTTCAACAGCGCCACAACGGGCTTACTGATGAGGTGATTGCCGACCTTCTCCAAGTGCTCCGGTCTTCCCCTTTTGACGTCACCGACCTCGCTCCTTCTCCTTGGGTTCTGCGCCAAATTGGGCGGGTATGCTGCTTCTCATGAGCTGCTTGCTTTATGCTTGTGTGTCCACGCTCTCACTACACTAACTTGTTCCAGCACTTTTACCCCCCTCTGCGTGAGCGGTGCGCCGAGGTCACTGAGACCAAGACGGGTAAAAAGAAGGCGCTTTATTTTGTGAGCCCCATCGACGTGATACGGGACCGGTATCAGTCTGGTCTTGGCCACAAGGACGTCTTTGAGTACCAGCACGATCCACAACGTCGCCACCCATCCAACTGTGGTCGATTCCATGAGTGTGAGCGGTGCGTTTGTTATTATTTTATTCAGTCTTGTGAGAGGGGCTAACGAAGGTCTCCCAGACTGTTTCGTGCACGCAGGCAACTGCAGGGCCACTGCGGCATCTGCCGCATGGTGCTACCCGTGTTTTTCGTGGATGCCTTCGAGCAGACACGTTCGCGCCACGCATCTGTCGAGGGCATCCAGATGGCGTTTGCCAACGCGCCAACTCGCGAGCTTCGTTCAGCCTCCTCTCGAGTTCTGCTGTGCGAGGTTCCCACAGGCTGTGATGTCATGGAGGCCCTGCACATCGTCGTCATTCAACCAATGCGCCTTCTTGAACGTGGTTTCGATGTCATCTTCCACGGCATTGGGAGCGTACGGTGCTACGGCTCTGCCCACTCCGTCCTTGGCGATCACCCTGCTCTTGCAAAGCTAGCTGGTATCCTTCCCTCCTATCTCTTCTATTATATGTTGTTTGCTGATGTTCCCCAGGCCTTTGTGGTTGTGGGTGGGCGTCGTGTCGTTTCTGCCAGAAGCCGTCGATGTTCTTCCCTTTTACCCAGTGGCCTTGTACACGTGAGGACACCGGCGAGGAGATGCCCAAGCCAGGTGATCGGAACCCGGAGGGCTGGGGGGAACTCCACAAGGCTACCCTCAGCAACGCGCGCTCTGGCCAACACGGGGTCATCGGCGAGGCCAACGACAATCTCAAGTACTACGGCTGGAGCACCAAGGCACCCAGCCCATTCTGGGAGCTTCAGTGGATGCGGCGATCGTTCTTTGTATGCTTCGGAATCTGCTTTCTCCACTTAGAGCTCTTGGGCCTTGTCAAGGTACAGTGTTGCCTCGTGAGTGACACCAGCTATGCAATCACGGAGACTAACATTGCCGCGTGCAGAGGCATCTGCGGTACACATGTGTCAAGACAAACATCAGCGACGAGCTCAACAGGCGAATCAAAGGCTACGGTTCATTTCCCGGCAAGAGCGGCTTCGTGTCACGTTTTGACTTTGCTAAGAAAAAGGGCCGCATGGTACTGTGTCTTTCTTTATCCTGACTTTGTTCCTCTCCCGCCACTAACATCCATAACATGTACAGAGTATCGTGTCACTCACTGGCGGCGAGTTGGAGAGTCTACTTCAAGTGATTGAGGTGTGCCTCATGGGCCTCATCCCCGTCGACGAGCAGAAGTGCTGGGAGCTGCATGTCGACATCACTCGCCTTCTTCTGCAGGAGGACTTCACCGATTCAACGCTCGAGCAGCTGGCGACCATGACGAGATCGTGGAAGGCACAGATGGTTCGCCTCTACGGGAACGTGGTGGAGAGGATAGACGCGAAGAAGGGTAACACCGCGACGCCAGCCGAGGTCAAGCTGAGCTTCAGCTTTCCCAACTTCGAGACGTGCGAGCACTGGCCCGACGTGATCAAGTGGATCGGCCCACCAAGCTTCCAAAACACCAAGCTCTGGGAGCAGCGCCACCTTGTGGCGAAGCGCACCTCCTTGCGCACCAATCAGCGCAACATTACACGCGACGTGCTGGTCAAGGTACGTTTGGTCCGCTTGTTGTGCCGCAACATACAAGTTGTTCTAATTGTAAGTTCATTGCAGTCACAAGAAAGGGACGCGATCACTCGTGCTCATGCCATCAGCGGCATTCGACCGTCACCCAAGAGAAAGTCGCCGCCCTACAGCGTGACCCGCACCTCGGCGAAGGCAGAGTTAAGAGCTCAGCGCCTTGCCCGGCTCAGGCTCGGCGTCATTCGGGAGTTGGGCGAGAGGGGGTGGCACGCGACAGACACTGACTCCATCCTCTCGCACAGCGCCTTTCGTTTCTACGGCCACTTCATAAGACAGGAGAACGCCATCGTGCTTCGGGTGCCTGAGCACCGCGCAATGGTACGGGTTCCCTTGCACGTGTTGGGTGTGCTTGTTGTTTGCCAACCTGGGTATACGTGTGTGTTGTTGTTGTTGCGCGTTGTAGGATGAGTTTGTATTTCAGGATCAGCAATCGACAAGGCTTCTTGGCCCAGATGACGACCACCTCAACATCGCCGTCGGTATCATCACGCGCATCTTGACTATCGACCATGGCGGGACGCGGTTGCCATGGCTCGAGATCCGCCTCGGCGAGCTCAACAGACAGCGACTGTCGCGCTTCCTGCGGTTTCGAGTTGGCGACGCGCGGTTCTACGTGCCACTTGGGTGGGGTATGTGGACCGTCGCTCGTCGTATCAGCCTTCCGAAAGACTTCAGTAATCCCGCGCTTCACGTCTACAACTTTCGCACCACGTGGAGCATCATCGATCGATGGCCTGGCGAGTACGGACGCGACGAACTGGCGGACAGCGAGGCCACCGAGGAGGAGGAGGAAGAGGAGGAGACGGAAGGCTGAGGAGGAGCGAGGGGCTGCGGCAAGGACGACCCCTTTGAGGGGCTGCGTTATGTGCTCTCGTTTTATAGGGATAGCAAGAGTCATTACAAAACGATAGTTTGTGTCTCGTGGGCCATCGAAGTTTTTGCTCCTCCTTTTTCTGGGCTACGCTGCGACCCCCTTGGGTCGCAGAGCATCGAGAATATTGGTCCTTCCGTTCGCCCAGTGTCAATAACGCAACTTTCCTTTCGGCATTTACTAAACCCAGAATTCTGGTTGGATCATGAGCATTCAAAGAACAGGAGTATGACAGCACACCCCATTAGGGATCAGCTTCGCCGACCTTGATGATTAAAAGCCGAGTAGCTCCATCCAACACACCATCCATCAACTACCACATCTTCAACACCACCTACAACAATGACCACTCTCGACAACTCTCAGGTCGTTAGCACTCTTCGCCGCCTGTTCGGCGACATGGCCAAGGACAGGCAACGCATCGGTGAGCTCCGCGACAAGTACATCAAGGAGGGCCTCATATCGCCCGACGAGGACCTCAAGCAGCTCGTCGTGCGCATGTCGCGGGAGGACTACAAGGCCCTCTACACCGGTATGCTCAGCCAGCTCTACCTGGCCGTCAAGCCTGAGTTCGGCAAGATGCTCTACATGCTGGCCCTAGCCCGCAACGCCATCAACATCGTCGAGTTCGGCACCTCGTTCGGCGTATCGACCATCTACCTCGCTGCCGCGCTGCGCGACAACGGCAGCCGCGGCAAGCTCATCACAACCGAGTTCGAGGCCGGCAAGGTGGCCCAGGCCAAGCGCAACCTCGAGGAGGCCGGTCTGGTAGACCTGGTTGAGTTCAGGGAGGGCGACGCGATGCAGACCCTGCAGACCGACCGGCTACCCGACGCTATCGATCTGGTGCTGCTCGACGGGGCCAAGAACCTCTACGTGCCCCTGCTCAAGCTGCTGGAGCCGAGGCTCAAGCGCGGCGCCCTGGTGTTGGCCGACAACGCCGACTTCGAGCCCGACTACCTGGCCTATGTGCGCGATCCCGCCAACGGCTATGTCTCGCTCGACCTGGCCTTCGAGCAGGGCAACGAGATGTCGGTTCGCGTTGTCGATTCGGCCTAAAACTCGAGTCAAAATAAAAAATAAAAAATAAAAAATAAAATAAAATCAAAAAATAAAAATAACACAAAGTGAATGAACCATGCTCACTTGGGTGTTCGTAGTGCGTGCTGTGGCCGAACATCAACAACGCGACAAGCACTAAGGGCGAGAGTACGGAACTAAAAACTGGCTATCCTTTTCGGGATACCAAAGAAGACAACACTCTTATCACTGTGCGTCGGTGGCGACCTTGACCACCATCTTGCCGGTGTTTAAGCCGTTGAACAGGTTCAAGAAGGCCTTGGGTGCGCTCTCGAGGCCCTCGACTACGGTCTCGCGCACCTTGATCTGCCCGCCAGCCACCCAGGCCGCCAGTTGGGCCAGCGCCTCGGGGTAGCGCTTGACCCATGCTGGTCGGCCGATGGTGAAGCCCTCCTTCTTGGCGTTCCGCGAGAGCAGGATGAAGTCGAGCCCCGGGACGGTAGTGGCCGTGTGGTTCGAACTGTCTTCGTTGTAGGACGAGATCTGACCGCAAATGGAGATGCGGCCATAGGGGTTGATATTCTGCGTCACCGCAGCGCTGATGGCGCCGCCCACGTTGTCAAAGTACACATCCACTCCTGCAATAATGAGATGATGGTAACGAAGATGTAGAGATTGAGCAAGTGAGCGAGGGTGAACTTAGCTGAAAGGCGTGGGTTACGACGACGCGTGCGTACCCTTGGGGCAGGCCTTGGAGACGGCCTCGTTGAGATCACCGATGGTCTTGTAGTTGAAGGCGTCGTCGAAGCCCAGCTCCTCCTTGAGCCATGATACCTTTTCATCGTCACCCGCGCTACCCACCACCCGGCACCCTGGGGACCAGCAAGACGTGGTCATTAGCCCGAGCTCGGCCCATCATCAACTCAGCGTGGACCCACGCGTACCCTTGAGTTTGGCGATTTGGCCCACGAGCGAACCCACAGCACCAGCAGCGCCGCTCACGAACACCGTCTCACCCTCCTTCGGGTCTCCGATGTCTGTGCGTTGGTATAAGCCACAGGTGAGTAAGAAGGGTGTGGATGTCGTGTGATATCTGTGCAGTACCAAGAAGGCCGAAGAAGGCCGTGAGGCCCGGCAGGCCCAGGGCACCGAGGGCATTGCTGAAGGACACGCCCGGAGTCTTGTCGAGCTTCTGCAGGCTGAAGGGACCAACCGGAAGGGTCGATGGGTTGACCACGATGTAGTCCTGCCAGGGAAGCAGGCCTGACGCAGCGCAACAGGTCACATGTTTTCGTCAGCCAACCGAGCCGCACACTGTGCGTGCGATTGCGAGGTGCGTGTGGGGAGTGCGGTGACGTACTGATAGCGCGGTCGCCCACCTTGAAGTTGTCGTCCTTCGAGGCTACCACGCGGGCCACGATGCCCGACACGATGGGCTTGTTGAGCTCGAACGGGGGGAAGTAGCCCTTGCCCTCGCGCATGCGACCGCGCAGGTAGGGGTCAACCGACAGCCACTCGGCACGCAGGGCCACCTGTTGGCCACCGCAACATGTGGTGTCAGCGTTGCACTGATGGTGGGGATGGGGCAGTGGAGGTACCTCGCCAGGCTGGAGCTCGGCGGGGAGCGGCAGTTCGACGGTCTGAAAGGCGTCGAGAGTGGGGAGGCCTTGGGGGTAGTGTGTAAGTGTGATGGCCTTGGTGGAAGCAGGAAGCTGAGACATGCTCGTCGTAATTGTAGGTTGTGTTGGTTGGTGGGCTCAAAGTCTGACTGTGTTATGCTTACTCCCTCGCGATAGCTTTTATCTTGCCAACGACTACGACCAGTCGGCGCGCAGTTGGTTTCGCCGCATTCCCGGGCCTTTGGGAACTGTTTGATTGGCGGAACTTTTCTCGTTACATGAGCCGACATATTGTATTATTAATATATATCGTCCCTATGTCCAGAATGCGACACATTGCAGCGTCACACACCAGCAATATCACACCATCCAACAAGTATGGCCAGGGGCTGAGTGCCACCTCAGGGCACGTTGGCCATTGACATCTTGTATGCGTCCACCACCGTCCGTAAGCAATGAATGGGTGTGAGCTGATCTATTGTCCACGGCGACCAGGCACGTAATAATAACAATAAATAAATATGGTAGGTAACCACAGGTGTCCCACGAGCGGGGAGGGGACGCAGTTGTGTGTCGTGTCGACGAAGGGCGCGGTCTTAGGTGGGCTTGGGGTCCTTCCCTGGGCTGCTCGACGCGCTGCTGGCCTCCTGCTGGTCGAGCGACTTGAAGGTCTCGCGCGCACGCGCCAGGTACGTCGGACTGTGGACCTGCACCGGGGTTCGCGGTGACGCGGGCGTCGGGCTTTCGTCGCGGTTGAACACTTCCATCCGCGCCTGCAAGTCGATCCTCACCTGCTTCGGCTTGTCGGCCCCCTCTTTCTCCTTCTCCTTCTCCTTCTCCTTCTCCTTCTCCTTCTCCTTCTCCTTCTCCTTCTCCTTCTCCTTCTCCTCGCTCTCGCCTTCCAGCTCCTCTTCCTCCTTCTCCTGCTTGTTTCGCGTCACTATCGTTCGTTGTCGCATCTTCACTTCATCTACAAGAAGAAGAAGAAAAAGAAGAAGAGAAGATGAGTTCGTTGGGCCACATCGGGCATGTGGTCGCCGCACACGCACAAGGCACACAGCTGCCAGCCAAGGCGGTGCAATTACCATCTTCTATGCTGGCTGCCGATTTGCCGTTGAGCAATGACACGTTGGCCATTGGAAAGAAACCCGCCGCCTCCTGAAGCAACAACACAGCACCGAGCAGCCGTGAGCGATAAAAAAAAAGAAAAGAAAAAAAGAAAAAAAGAAAAAAAAAGAACCAAAACAAAAAAAAGAACATGTAAATAAACTTGATGATGTGAGGGCGCGTACCCGACTTTCGCCCATGAACAGCGTCCCCTTGGCAGTGCCGGTGATGACAATCATTTCGCCTTCCACCAGCTCGAGCTATTTGTGTATGGTGCGGCGTAAATAAAAAGTAACGGGTATCACTGCGTGCGGCGAAGAGGGCGGCACTGGGACGTACGTCCTCGTTGGTTCGTGGCTTGTAGGCCTTGGTCACCTTGGCGTAGTATTTATAGTAGGGCCGGTACTCCACTTCCTGCACACCGGAAGCAAATGAATGATTAAAGGAACGAATAAACATATGTGAATATGTATGTAAATATTAATATAATAACAAAAATACAACACACTACACGATGCGAGAGAGTGTCATACCTTGAGAATAACGTCGTGGTGTTTGATGAGGGTGATGGTCAGCTCGTTCACATATTTTGTGTCGGCCACCTGCTTTTCAATTGCTGCTTTGTCACTCGTCATCGCTTTGAACACAAACGACGCGACACGACACGACACACACATGACACAAATATAGCGACACACACACATGTTAGTATGTTGGGTTGGCGAACGCCTGATTGGGCCTGACAGTC
>CACVKS010001292.1:0-10946 GCA_902749335.1 Acanthamoeba triangularis
GATCTCCTCCTCGGCCGGCTCGGCCGGTGGCGCCGCTCACCACGGCCGCCCTGGCGGCGAGGAGGGCGAGATGGACTACCTCGGCGCCTGGCAGCAGTCGATGGCCAACCACGGCGCCCCGCTCCAGCTGCCGACCCAGCTCGCGCTCCTCGCGGGCCACCACTCGATGCTGCAGCTCCCGGGTCAGCTGACGACCCAGCMGGTCCAGCCTCAGCAGCAGGCCCAGCAGCCCGCCGCGGCCAACAACGCSGCGGCCAACGCGCCCCAGAGCGGGCCTGCTCCCTTCACCACGTCGCTGCCCTTCACCGAAGTCTGAACGACGTGATGGAGGAGACATACACTACAACTACTACGAGAACTCTACGACTGCGGCGAAACCAGCGAACGGGACGCACACAACGTGGGGGCACGGGGGAGACGAAGCACGCACGCAAACGAACGACCCAAGGCACGACCAGTACTTTATGTAAACGTTTGGAGAAGGAATACAACTGTCGAAGAAGTACAAACCTTGGCACTTTCGTCCGCGTCTATTCTTCGTCTTGTCTTGCAGCCAGCCTTGGCAACCAAGGGGTGGTGGTCGGGCATGGTGCCTGGCCCTCGAAATTCTGGCGATTGGGTGAGGGCTGTAGCCTGCCAACCAATGCCTGGTGGGTGTTGTAGGGCTCCAGTTCCTGGTTGGAGGCACTGGTGGGCTGACCAATAGCCGGCGATCTGGACAGCTATAAGAAGGTGCCCCCACGCCCTCCTATCCTTCACCATCGCTACCAATCGCAACCAACTACCAACCACCTACCATCAAGATGAACCGTTTCCGTGGTGAGAGGGAGTATGGCGACATCGACATCGACCGCCAGGAGAGGAGGAGGATGAGGAGGGGCCTGGGCAGCGAGGAGGAGATGGGCGAAGAGAAGGTTCACGTGGTGTGCGTGGACGACATGGACGAGTCGAGGCGCGCCCTGCGCTTCGCCCTCAAGAACGTGCCGCGCAACCACCGTCTCCTGCTGGTCCACGGCAACTACGAGGGAGGCATCGGAGGCGAACGTGTCATGCCCCAGGAGATCCGCTCTCGCTTCCTGCGCATGTGTAAGGACGAAGGCGTACGAGGAGCTCCACCTCATCCACTGCTTTGCCCTTCTTTTTTTCACCATCAACTGTTCTTATCTTCCCGCCCTACCAACAGATGATTTGTGACTTCAAGACCTTCGACTACTCTTCCAACCGCGAGTTCGGCGACAAGGTGTGCAGGCTGGCCCAGAGGAACAACGCCGAGGTACCCCACCCCTCATGAACCTCATGCCGGTTGTGAGGTCTGGAACTGGAGCTGAGACTCACTTGGGGGCGGATATAGGGCGTGATCATTGGCAAGAGGGAAGACGTATCGGCCACAAGGCGTGCCCTCCTCGGCTCGTCGTCGCAGAGCGTGCTCTCGTGCGGTCTGCCGGTGACCATCGTCCAGTACGAGGGCCGCAAGAGCTCGTGGATCTAAGCCGCCTCCGGCTGTGCAGCACCCGCCGCACCCGCCGCCGTGATGGCCGACACCTTGCCTCCTTCTCGGCACCAAGCACATCCAAGCAGGCTCTGGTGTTCCCCACCCCTCCTTGGTCCTTTCTTTCAACGAAGAGCATCTTTCCAAAACTGCAAATCAGCTGCATTGAACCAACACTTTCTGACGAAACGAGTTTTTGATGCCTGAAACAATGAACTTCGGTACGGCCACTGGTGCCTCCATCGAAGCCGAGCCTCTCGGAGCTGTGCCCATTGGCAAGCCCTTTCGGCGGCCGCTGAGAACCGAATCGCCGCAAGCGCGGAATTTCGCGGCGATTGGTCTTGCAACGCCGTTTTATGAGGACACAAAAACCGCAACAACTCAACACAAACAAACCAAACAACAAGCCCACAACCCTCCACACACAACCAACCAACAACATGTCGAGTGAAGCCCCCACTGGCACGGCTGACATTCAGCTCTACTCCCTTGCCACACCCAACGGACAAAAAATTAGTATGTGCCCCCCCCCCCACTCTCCTGTTGACTCGTTCAGGCCGTAACCACCACGCACTCCAGGCATTGCTCTGGAGGAGATGGGTCTGCCCTACGACGCCCACACCATCGACATTCGCAAGAACGTACAATTCGAACCCTGGTACCCCTCTCAAAGCCAAACAGCAAAACAAACCACTGCACCATGTGGTTAAAACAAGTGGCTCACGACCAATGTTCGTTCCGTAGGTTCGTGGCGATTAACCCCAACTCTAAGATTCCGGCCATCGTGGACAGAACCGGCGGCACTGGCGGCAAGCCGCTGCCCGTGTTCGAGTCGGGCGCCATTCTGCTCTACCTCGCTAACAAGAGCGGCAAGTTCCTCCCGTCCGACCCGACCAAGCACGCCGAGACGCTCGAGTGGCTCTTCTGGCAGGTGGGCGGCTTCGGACCCATGCTGGTACCTAGCGCCCATCACTGATCGCACTTCACCTCGCTCTCTGCCAAACACTTCCTTATTAACTGGTCTGTTGTGTCGTGCGGGGCATCTATCACAGGGCCAAATGGGTCATTTCCACAAGTACGCCAAGGAAGACGTGCCCTACGCCAAGGAGCGCTACTTCAAGGAGTCGCAGCGCCTGTTCGGGGTGCTGGAGAAACGGCTCGAGGGGCGACAGTTCGTCGTCGGCAACGACTACACCATCGCTGACATGGCGATCTATCCGTGGGCAGTGGGCGTGGATCGGTTCTACAACCTGAAGAAGGAGCTGGGCGACTTCCCCAACATCGATCGGTGGATCGCCACCATCAGCGAACGTCCCGCCGTCCAGAAGGGCATGGGCGTGTGCCCCTTTGCCTAAGGCCGTGCTTGTCCTTCCTTTTTCACAATGCAAAAGTGTTCATACGAAGGCGACCAAGATCTCAACCCCATCACGCCATCCTCTTCTAACTGAAAACCTTATGAGAGGAAAGCTCGCATGTATAATTGCACTATTGAGGGTGCATCAAGCTCGGTAGAGTAATGGCGGTGCTGCAGGTCAGCGAAGATCTCTCGCAATCTAGTCCCACTTGGCGCCGCAGCCCGAGCACAGCTTGGCCTTGCACTTGTTGCACGAGAAGTAGCCGCTGCCGGACTGCTTGTGCTTGCAGGTGGAGGGGTTGCCGCTCACGCTGTTCGGGGTCTGGTTACCGCAGCTGTAGCACTTGGCGTATCCCATACTGTTTGTTGGTGGTGGTTACTGGTTGTTGGTGGTAGGGTTGTTGAAAATGACGAAGCTGAGCTCAGCTTTTATCTGCATCCACCTCAAAGTGCGGGTCACGCTCATTGGTAGCCGATCTAGCTTTTTGATAAGTGAAAATAGTGAGCCCCAATGAGGTGGTGGTGAAGTTGTCGTCCGTTGTGGCACGAACCGATTTAATGTGAAAATAATTGGAAGCTCCAATTAAGTGGTTGCAAAGTGCCCTATCCCACCGTTCTGTGCATGTTGTTAAGGTGGCTTATTGGTCGATCCGTACGAGAACCGGCCAGCCCCGCCATAACCGCCACAAAATCGCTTCTATTCTCCCCAAACTCATGGCCCATCACCCAAACTGGGTTGGCTTGGCGAACGTGATGCACTGTCTGCGAATGTCTTCGAGCACACGCCGCCCAAACTTCGCCTGCTCCTGGCCGCCGGGCGGACGAATTCCCTGACTCGTGATTAGCCCTGGCGCCCGCCATAGCACTGTCATTGGTGCCTGTCTGCCTTCAGTCTTGCCCCATCGACCAATCCCCTTCCACCTAAAAAACTATAAAACCTAACTCGTTGTCTCAGCCCACAACACCACTCAAGTACAAACAACACCGCATCCACACCAACATCAACACCTCACCCACCATGAGCAAGTACGAGGAAAGGGAGTACGGCTGGCGGAACCGAGACACCGACAGGTCCGAGGGCAGGACGAGGGGAAGGGTGGGCCGGTATGAGCGCGAAGAGTACGAGGGCGGCGCTGACGAAGAGAAGGTGCACGTGGTGTGCGTGGACGACCTGAAGGAATCGAAGCGCGCCCTGCGCTTCGCCCTCAAGAACGTGCCCCGCGACCACCGCCTCCTGCTGGTCCACGGCCACTACGAGTCGCGCATCGCCGACACGCTCACCGACCGTCCCCCCATCGAGGAGATCCGCTCCAACTTCCTGCGCATGTGCAAGAACGAAGGCGTACGCGAGCGCCACCACACCACGACATGCAACACTACACTACACTCACCAAACATGCCTGACATTCCTACAGAGGACTTGCGAGTTCAAGACCTTCGACTACCGCTCGAACCGCGACTTTGGCGACAAGGTGTGCTCGCTGGCCAGGAGGCAGGGCGCCAAGGTACCCTGCCCTGCCATCAGCGCGATGAGCCCACGCTGATCGTAAGCTGATCACCTGATGATTTGCGTAGAGCGTGATCATCGGCAAGAGGGACGACGTGTCGGATACCAGGCGTGCCATCGTCGGTTCGTCGTCGCAGAGCGTGCTGTCGTCGTGCGGCCTGCCGGTGACCGTGGTTCAGTCCGAGGCTCACTCCTCCTGGCTGTAAGAACCTTGTCCACTTGTGGCAACCGCAACAACATGAAGCTCCCACTTGTTTGGCCATCACACCACCCTGATTGCTGGTCCCCTTCCCCACCTACAGGGCGAGGCGTATGAACCTGAACGAGGCTGCCAGCGTCCTGTCCATGCCTCCGTAGCCACACCTTTATCTTTGTTTCCCAGTTTGTTTTGGGAATCGGAAATTCGGTCCTCCACTCTTCAAAATATGTATGGAATCCAGGCCGTATTGCCAGTGCATTGTACGAATTCCGGAAGCAGACGCTGTTTGTATGTTCACCAAATCCGCGGCCACCAAGCTAGCACGGAGGGGACCTAAACAAACAACGAAAAGAAAGAGCGAAGGTGTGAGGAGGCCATGCCCTTACTGACGGGCGAGCCTGTCGCGGAAGCGGGGGCCGAGACCACCAGCACCGTGTTGGGCGGAGTAGTGGTTGCGTTCTCGGGGGCGTTGGAGGCTTCGGCAGGTCGTCGCCAAGCGCTCAAGCGGCTCGTGACCACCCATGGCGGCCGCATCGTCTACATCCTCTCCAAGCAGGTGCCCACCACTTCCCTCTTTTCGTGGTGACCCCAGCTCACGGTAATCGCTCGGTGGTGGTACCAGGTGACACACTTGGTGGTGGGCGGGGAGGACGTGGACGAACTGCTCCGACTGCAGCAGCAGGACCAGGTGGTCGACTCGCGCGTGCGGAAGGCGCAGGAGCTGGGCCTGCAGGTGGTGTCGGACCGCTGGCTGCTCGACTCCGTCGCCGCCTGCTCCCTACTCGATGACATACCGTACATTCCTCTCCTGCGTGTCGTGTGTCGTGTCGTGTCGTGTCGTGTCGTGTGGCTGATGTGGAGCGTCGTACCAGGTACTCGTTTTCGTGGAAGCAACGCATGCTGCTGCAGGGACTGAGCGTGGACACACGACCCGAGGAGTACTGCCTCAGCCGGCTCGTCGCAGGTGCGCCTTGGCCTCGTCCCTCACCAGCCACCACCTGTTCTGGCCTCTGATTTGTTTGTCGACAGGAATGCGAGACATCCGCGTGCTGGGCCAAGCCGTCGGCTTCGGCAGTGCGATGAAGAGTCGCACGTCGGCCCGAGGCCAGCTGCAGTTGGTCGCGCGGCCGCGCCACGGAGTCACAGAGCCGTCGTGGGCCGTGTCGCTGCGGGCCAAGCGCGAACAGCTGCTGACCGAGCGCAGACTCGAGAAAGAGCGAAAGCGAAGGGAGGAGAAAGAACGAAAGCGACAGGAGGCGGAGAGGCTGCGGCAGAGGGAGCGCGAGGGCCAGCAGGACTGGAAGCAGTACCGCGCCCAGCGGAGCCAGGAGCGGCGCGACGACCAGCGCGTTAAGAAGCTGGAGCGGCTCGAGGCCAACTGGTGCGAGGAGCGAGTGCGCATCGAGGCCCGGGCGCGCGAGAAGCGCAAGGAGAAGGTCATTCGCATGCTCCTCTGGGAGCAGCGCAAGATCGACGAGCGCACCAGGGAGCTGCGCGACATCCAGCGCGCGCAGGACACCAAGGAGGCGCGACTCGCCCTGTGGGAGGAGTGGGAGCGCAAGAAGAGCGTGTGGCGGCGCCAGGAGGCCTTCGAGTCGGGCCGCAAGATCTTCGTGGGCGGTACTTACCACAGCTTCGTTCTTTCAAGCCACTCACCCGATGATGGGCTGACACCTGTATCGCAGGGTTCAAGTTAGACGATGTGGCGGGCGAAGGCGAGACCAAGGCGCGGTTCATAGTTGAGAAGCGCAAGGAGCACTTGAGGTTAGCCCCCCCTCAACACACCCTTGCCCTACTGAAGCGGCCTGGGCTGGCTGATTGACGATTCGGCCGCGCGCAGGGCCTTGTTCGCGTCGTTCGGGCCTGTTCTCGCCCTGCGCGAGCAGTGGGCCAAAGAGTTCGTGTTCGTGCTCTACAAGGAACCCGAAGACGCCGCCAGGTAGCCATCCATTCCTTCCTTTCTATAATAGAAAGAATATTTCAATTGTCATGTTGTATGAGATGTTGTGGGTGATTGTACTGACGGTGAGGGGACGCGACGCGCCAGGGCTTTCGAGGCGATCCGGGACAGCGAAAGGCGACGCAGCATGGTGGCGTTTATCGAGCGGGGCCTGATCGAGAATGGCGAGCCGTCGGTCTACGCGCCGTCGCCCTCATTCTACGTGCGGTGGCCGCGCCAAAAGTACGCGGCGCGGCGCGGCGGCGCAGGTTCGCCGACGGATGTGAATGACGAGCAGCAGCGGAAGAAGAAAGAAGAGGAGGAAGAGGCGAAGGAGAAGAAGAAGCTGGAGAAGAAGGAGCGGAAGAAGAGGGAGCGGGAGGAGCGGAAGGACAAGAGGAAGAGCGAGAAGCGTGCGGTGATCGAGCAGATGAAGGCCCGGGGGGAGAAAACTACCCCCGCCGCCATCGCCAGGCAGATGAAGAAGATGAAAAAGAACGAAAGCGGCGGCCGACCCCAGATAACGAAAGCGACGAAGCCAACAAACGATACAACGAAGAAGATGACCAGCAACGGTAAGCCCAAGTCGCAGACGAAGAAGAAGAAGAACGAAGACGACGCAGGCGCGAAGCAAGACAAAGAGAGCAAGAACAACAGCAAGCAAACGAAGAAGAAGAAGAAGAAAGAGAATGGTGATGGTCAACCCAACAAGCCCGCCAGCAAGGCCACGGAGAAGAAGGACTCGAAGGAGACCACGACCAAGGCCCCGACGACGGCGTCGGAGCGGAGGGAGAAGCGCGAGCGGGAGCTGGCCGAGCTGCGAGCCAAGTCGCTCGAGGAGCTGGAGGACGCTCTCGACGTCGTGCAGTGCGGCCGGCGTGAGCTCATCCGCGGCTGGCGCCGCGGGTGGGAGACCCCCGACGAGACCCGGCGGTGGCACCGCCTTCTGTTCGAGAAGGAGAAGAAGCGGCGCCGGCTCCAGCGCGAGGCCGAGCGAATCAAGCGCAAGCGCGAGGAGTTGGACAGGCGCCGGCTGGCCAGGTTCGAGGCCCGCAAGCGCGAGCGGCTCGAGCAGCGCGAGCGCGAGGCGAACGAGGCCCGACAGCGGGTGGCCGAGATCCGGCGGAGGATCGAAGAGCAGAGCGAGCGCGAGCGGCAGCGGAGGCGCGACGAGGCGCTCGAGGCCAAGCGGCTGCACAACGAGTGCGAGCGGGCGCGGGTGGCGCTGGAAATCGCGCGGGTGCGGGCGGCGCTGCGGCTGGAGAAGAACCGAAGGCGGCGGGCCAGGAAGCGGGACGAGGCGCGCCAGGCGGCGGTCAAGGAGGCGGCCCGCCTGGACGACCTCCGGCGACAAGAGGAAGAGCGACGAGGAAAGCCGACCACCAGTGTTGTGGCGGTGGCGGCGGCCTCGTCTGTCCAACGGCCAGTGTCAGCGCAGGAGCGGAAGGACAGAGCGGGCGGGAGGAAGGACGACTCGTGGATCGTGGCAGCCTTTGCGTTGCTGTGCGTTCTGGTGTTCGCCTCCGCCGTCTACCTCTGATCAGAGGAACTTAAAAATTGTACACAAAAATACCAACACGAAAATGAAACAAGAAAAGACCACAAAAATAAAAATAAAAAACTAGAAAAAAAATAAAAAAACAAGAAAGAAAGAAATATTATTGATAGATGGAAGATGAAGAGGCGAAGGGGTAGTGCAGAGGAAGGGGAGGAGGTCACAGAGGAAGAAGAAAGCCGGCCACTTCAGGTCGGGTGGATCCATGTGCCGCTGTCCACAGCGGAGGCTGGACTCCATGCGCGGTACTTCTACCCCTCCCCCCCGCTCTCTGCATCCAATACCACTTCTTGCGTGGCACTCAACGCCAGGCCACACCGGTCGCGCCCACAGACTGCAGAGCGTGGCAGACGTCGAGGGCGAGCACTACTGGCGGCGCCTCTGTCCCACGCTACACGTACGACACCCTTTGTTCAGCGTGAGGCCCGAGCTGACGCTGTGGGCCCTCACAGGTGAACGACGAGCGCTTCGTGCGCGAGACCAAGGCCCGGCTCCGTTCGCTGGTGGGTAGGACGTGCGCCGGCGAGGGCGGCTCGCGCGTGTCGTCATTGCGCGGGGACATGTTGGCCGAGGGCTACTTCAAGGTTCGACTTCTTCGCCTCTCACCCACACCCCCGACCAACCAGCTCACACCTCTCACACAACAGCTGCCCGGCGTGGAGTGGCCCTTTCACGTCTCCCTCCTGGCCGAAGCAGTGGCCACGCTCGTGCGGTTCGGGTGGCACCCCGTGTGGATCATCATGTACGACGAGGTTGCCCCACCACAGCCACCACTGCCACCACCACCATCCCAGTACCATCTCTTGACTTGTGCAATCGTTTGATGTTGGGCGTGTCCAGGCGTGGCTGATGGCCTACGCCGTCCACCTGCTGATGCGACAAGTGGTCAACCGCGACCTCCAGTTCAACGCCGACTTCTGGGCCTGGTACATCGACCCCGTGCTGCAGGAGAAGGGGTGGGAGCCACATCGAGATCGCCAGACGATGCCGTTCAGTGACTGCGGCGAGCCGGCCTATGTCACGGGTGCGCTGAACGCCGCCTCACCTGAGCCCGCGAAGCGACAGTCAGCTGATCACATGCTCTCTGTGTGTGCATCCAGCCTGGATTCCGTTCACCGACGCCACACCGGAGAACGGATGCATTTATGTCGTGCCGGCGTCGTTTGACGAGGTTCGTGACACACACGGCACACACGGCACGGCACGGCACACACGCCACACACGCCACACACGCCACACGCGACATCCGCATCAACGCGTGGCTCACCAGTTCTATCTGAACAGGACTACGCGAGTGGCAAGGAATCGACGGACTTCGACGTGCAAAACGTGAGGGCACTCCCAGCCGCGGCTGGGTCCGTTCTCGCTTGGGGTACGTTGTTGTTGTTGTTGTGCTGTTGCGTTGTATAGAAATGGGGGGGGGGGTTGACTTGCTGGTTAACGTGGGGGAGCGCAGGCGGCAGAACTCTTCACTTCGGTGGCCGAGCGAGCAGCCGGGCGACGGTCCCCCGAATCGCGCTCTCCATGGCCTTCAGCACAGCCGAATTCGAGGACCCGTGGCTGCGGCTGGCCGCCCTTGGCGACCACCACGACCACGACGACGACAAAGCCGAGCCAACACTGTACACCCCCAGAGTTCAGTCAGTCAGTTCCTTGTATTGTGGTGAACCACCAAGTCAACATTATCTTCGATCGTTGTTGTCGTCGTCAACAACAGGGAGAAGAGCGATGATGCCGACGGCCGCGAGGCGCAGAAGAGGACGGTGGCCACCAGGCAGGAGACGTGTGACGCGATACCGCCGCCGACTGTGCGGGCCAGGCTGAGCGTGGTGGCCACGCAGCACCACCTCTACGAGGCCCAGGCGGCCATTCCGCCCCATATCGCCCATATCCTGCACCTGCTCGAAGACCCACCACTACCCGACGAAGACCTGCTTTCTGAGCATTTACATTATATTTAAAATCATTTTTAAATATATTTTAATTGGGATTGCTGACGTGGCGGGCAAGAAACAACGAACATCATCTCAATTTACCATCTGAATTCACACACACTACACAACAACAATGTCGAACAAGAAGGAGGTCAAGACGACGGGCTACAAGCCCAAGTACAGCATCATCCTCCCCACGTACCAGGAGAGCGAGAATTTGCCATACATGCTCTGGCTCATCCACAAGCATTTGAACAAGGCGTACCAGCTCCCTCCTGCTCATATCAGATTCTTTTTTTTCCTCAATTCGATGATGGTTGGTTGCTCATGTCCTTCTGCTGCTTCCTTTCAATCGCAGTGGTATCGATTGGGAGGTAATCGTTGTCGATGATGCGAGCCCAGATGGCACCCAGAAGGTGTGCACCGATCTCATGGAAATCTTCAACACCAAGGACAGGGATTACATCGTACATCCCCCTCCCCTCTTCAATCAATCAATGCGCCACGTTGCCCTGCAGAGCGAGCGAGCAACCAGGCCCGCCCTGACTCCACTTGGCCCTGCTTTGTTTGGCGCGCGCCCGCACACACACGACGGCAGGTGCTGAAGCCGCGACCGGGCAAGCTGGGCCTCGGCACGGCCTACCTGCACGGCATCAAGTTCGCGCGCGGCTCCTTCATCATCCTCATGGACGCCGACATGTCTCACCACGTAAACCTCTCCACCGCCGTCCTCTTCGCGCTTGCACGACCGCACACGCACCACCGCACACACCGCACACACTCCAGCACACACACCGCACACGCTCACGGTCAGTTCGTGATCTGTGCGCGCGTGCAGCCCAAGTTCATCGCGCAGATGATCAAGAAGCAGCAGGAGAAGAACTACGACGTCGTGACCGGCACCCGCTACGTGCAGGGCGGCGGCGTCTGGGGATGGGACCTCCGCAGGAAGCTCACCAGGCACCCACC
>CACVKS010001293.1:0-10937 GCA_902749335.1 Acanthamoeba triangularis
GCCCAGCCCCGCCAACGGCTGCAGCGCCAGCGTGACCGTCGTCGCCCGTTCGGCCGCTGCCGGTGGCGTGTGGGTGGATGGAGGCAACACCTTCCAGATCTTCGACGTCAGCATCACCAACAACGGCCAGCGCCCGCTCAACGGCGGCGTGGTGACCTTCACCCTGGCCGAGGCCGGCGCGACCATCACCCAGTTCTGGGAGCTGAGCAGGCAGGGCTCCACCAATGCCTTCAACATCGCCTTCAACTACGGCGCCCTCCAGGCTGGTGCCACTCAGGGCGCTGGCATCATCGTGCGTCTGGCCGGCTCGTCGCCTGCCGCCAAGCCCGCTGTCACCATCGGTTCCCTCGGCTGCCAGTAAGCGAGTACTCGCCTGCTAGCACCACCACCGTCACATATTGTGATGCTCTCCTCTCTGCTCCTTCTCCCTTTCTCTCCCATTCCCCCTGAGGAGTGACGATGATCACTTCCTCTCTCTCCGATCGCTGATACTCTTGCCTCGGGCAGTTCCGTCTGCTCTCCGCACTCCCTCTCCACAACCCCTTTGGCGCTGTCGGCCTATGGCCTCGCTTGTGAATAAATCCACCTAAACTCCCGCCTTGGCGCGACTGTCAATCACGTGCCCGCAAGGCAAGGACGAAAAGGGGTGGCACCCGAACGACATGCAACCAATTGAGTGACACACCTGGCGTAGTGAGATGGCCACCCTGGTATCTCCCACACAACCACCCAGCACCACCGACCCGTGGCCCAAGTCGACCAGCACCTGCACGTGTGACGGGTTCAGTCGTATGTCGGCAAAAATGATTAGACCGAAAGTTCACGCAATTCGCCACACAGAGCGGTCCGCTTGAGCGTTCGGTGCCCGCACACCCAAGGGGAAACTCCTCTGCATTGCTGGTCCTCACTCGTTCATAGACCGTGCCGTGCGCGAGAGAGTGAGGTACAAGCAGGCGACGACGAACAACCTGCACCCCAAACGACCTTTCTTTCACTGCCTCGCGCACACCGCGAGAGAGAGAGGTAAGAGAAGGAAATGGCATCCCCCACAGCTGCCACAGAACCATCCGCGCCTCCACCAGCACAGCATCTTCTTTCGCACCACGACGTGGCCGCCGCGTGGCCGCTCTACTCGCCCTCGGCCTCGCTCACCTGCAAGCGCGGCAGCGGCGAACTACAGAGCCGAATTTCGGATATCGCGCCCGAGCCCGCCCGAGACGACGACGAGGCTCACCCTCACCACCGCGCCTCGCCCCAGAACGGCTACAACAACGACGACTACAGCCACAAGAAGAACGAGGACCTGGTGGTGATGGAGAAGATCCACCACCAGGGCGAAGGAGGGGGAGGGAAGAGCCTGCCGCAGAGGGAGAAGGACGACGAGGAGGACCGCGGAAGTCGAGACGCAGGCGCCCAGGAAGTGGTGGTTTGTCTCCGCGAGAACAAGCTCAAGGCCGAGTCGGACCTCGAGCTGCTCCACACGTCGCGCGGCACCCCCATACCCACGCGACGCAAGAAGGCGGGTCCATCTTCGTCATCTGCTGCAGCATCTTCTTCTCCTCCCTCGAGCCTGGGAAAATACAGCAGCACCCACATCAACATCCTCAGCAGCAACAGCATCATGACGACGACGGACGGCCCGACCGACCTGAAGCAGAAGCAGTACCAGCAGTTCATGGCTATGGCGCAGGTGATGAAGGGCGACTCTTTCGACACGATGGAGGAGATCTCGCCTCCGACGTCGCCTCGCTTCCTCTCCCTCTCCACCGGCAGTGGCTTGATGAGTCTCAAAAACCAGCAACAACGCTACCACAACCACATCAGTAACAGCAGAAACCTCATAGAAGGGAGCAGCGGAGTAGCGTCGCCTTCATTTTCGAAATCGCAATCGCGCCCTCTTCTTCGATCTTCACCGCCTGTGTCATCGACATCGGCCACCTCGTCACCATCTTCGCCCCTCTTCGGGCTGCTGCTACAGCGCCAGAACATCTTGTTCCTGCTGTTCATCGTGTGCATCACGAGCAGCATCATACTGCTGACGGCCAGCTACTCGCCCTCTTTCCATCTCTCATCTCGATCAGCGTCATCGTCTTCTTCGCGCCGCATAACGCGACCTGACGAGATCGACGACACCTGGTTCCTCGAACGCGATCGACTGCGGGGCCGCATAAAGGACCATTTCGAAGTCGATCCTCTCACGGAACATCGAACGCTCCTTCGCGCCAGCGACGATGAAGACTACCCCGACGTGCCCGTCGACGAGAGTACGCACATCTCTTTCCTCCATCCTTCGTACTGTGTTGTCTGACTGTGTTTCATCAAAAACGGCAGGCTACAAATACCGCGACTACCCGTTCTTGCTCCACAACGCGCTCCCGCGCGTGGCCCAGAACGGGACTGTGATCATGGTCATCGCCAACTCGGGCTACCTCGAGTTCCTGCTCAATTGGAAGGTACACGGCTCGCCAACCTGCACATCACCTTCTCTCTCTTCTCGCCTCCGTTACTTAGCATGTCTTCCCTCTCCCTCTTTCGCTTCTGCAGTCGTACGTGGACAAGCAGGGTATTACCAACTACGTCATCATTCCCAGCGACGTCCAGCTGGCACAGCAGCTCTCCTATCTTGGTTCGTTCGCGCACCTGACCCTTCCCTGGAGAGTGACCCCCATTGCTGACCCGTCTCTCCCTGCTTCTTTTAGGCGTGGACTGGGCGTACGACCCCGAGATTGGAATGGACGCTCTCTCCCAGTCTGTCTCCTACACCATGAACAAGGGAACCCGCGCCTGGGCCAACTGGAACAAGGTCGTCCACAAGAAGTCGCACTACTTCAAGAAGATTGTGGAGATGGGCTACTCGGTCATGGTGAGCGACATCGACATGGTGTGGCTCAAGAACCCCTTCGCTCGCATGAACGACTCCGAGTACGCGCACCACACACCTCTTGCGTCGGCTGCCAGGCGATCTTGTCGGTCGCTCCCTGATGGTTTAGTCTCACGCTGTTCTCCCACCACCGCAGTGTCGACATCTTCTTCACCAACGACGGAGGCGCGCACGGCCGGGATTCGAGCATCTGTGGCGGCCTGTTCTACGGAAAGAATCGCGAGAAGAGGTGCGGACCTCATTATCACTTCTCCAGTTCTATGTGCGGATGTCTCACGTCGCCTGGTCCTGCAGCCTGGCGTTCATCAACCACGTGATCGAATGCGAAATCACCCAAGAGAAGAAGGAGCAGTATTGCATGAACAAGTGGCTCGGCGCGGTGTCCGGCAAGGTGTGCCTCTCTTCTCTCTCAGCCTGTTTGTGATGGGTCAGCATTCTGTGTGAAGTGTGCTCACTCTCTTTGTTCGCAAAACAGATCAACGCTAACGTCCCCGCTCCTGAAACGCCCAACTACAAGATCATGAGTATCGATGACTTCCCCAGGTATCATCGTCTCCTCCCTCATGCGTGTATCGTCAACGTCAATGCTTATTCTCTCCGGCGTCTTTCTTTGCAGCGGAGGTTATTTCTTTGGCGATAAGTGGGCCGGGAAGGAGTTGCCCTACGTCGTGCACAACAACTGGATCGTCGGCAAGGCCAACAAGCTCAAGCGCTTCAAGGTTTTCGGGGTACCGTACCCCCCCCCAATCTCCATTCTCCTGCCACGAACACAGACTCCCTCCCCGACCTCGCGCTAACGTTCCTATTGCGCAATGCAGTACTGGCGCGTGGACGATTCGAGCCTGAGCAACCTGATGATCAACTTCCGGTTCGATGAGCATCGCGGCAAGCCCGGCCGTGGCCGCGAGGGCGAGATCGCGGACGAGCTGATGGTGTACCACACCGAGATGCGCAAGAAGTTCGGCAAGTTCGACGACGGCGTGTGGCTCCTCGAGAAGCCTCCCGTCCCCAAGATGAGGGCACCGGCAGAGCTCCAGCGGGCAAAGAAGACCACCACGAGCACGACTACCACTACTGCCGCCGCCGCGGCCGTCACCTCGACCAAGGCATCCGTGAAGAAGACGGACACCAGCGCTCCTGCCAAGGCGGGTCCGCCGAGGAAGGTGCTTCCGCCCAAAAGAGAAGCCGCGCGCAACCCCAACTACAAGTTCATCGACGGCAACCGCAATCCGCACTTCTCCGGCCGGCGGTGCGGACGGACCGACGGAGGCTGCTGATTGACACCTTTCTCTTTATTTATTTATTCTCTTCCTCAAGCTCGCAACACCGCGCGTGCAGGAGATACGGCTATGCCTTCTCTCGTGCAGGTATATTCTGATCACAACAACAACAAACATGTAAAAAACAAACATCATCATCGCCGCTGCGGCTGGCCAATAAACATAAGATAATTATCTTCAAAATTGTTACTTTTTCCTTGGCATTTCCAGCAAGTCAGAGAAAACGCAAAGACTAAGGTGGGCGGAAAAAGAGCGGAAACTCAAAAACAACACATCGAGAATTTACACAAGATGGGGCGCAGACAAGGAGAGAAAATGTACGTACTTTGACCTTTGCACTTCGATGTGCCTTATTTTCCACCGTTTAACATTCAAAATTTATTATGTTCTGCAACGATCACTCTTCATTTTCGATTCCTTAACTCACGGTGGATACAGTTACGTGACTGCAAAGGAGTGGGCGACAGAGGGTGGCGGCAAGGCCGCGAATACACCGCAGAGAAAGGGTCTGTTCAAGCCGCTGCCTTATTACTGTTGTGGTATCTCCCTTCAGCCCTTCGAAACCCCCGTGACCACCGCGCCCGAGGGCACCGTCTTCGACATCCTGTACGCCTTCGCCCGTCCACTCCCTTTTGTTTTGCGCGCTTTGCTGGGCTCACAAGTGTTGTTGCTACAGCAACATCATGCCCTACATCAAGAAGTTTGGGAAGCACCCCATCACAGGTCGCCCTATCACGGGCAAGGACCTCATCCGGCTCACCTTCCACAAGAATCCCCAGGGCGAATACATGTGTCCCATCACCTATAAGGCCTTCACTGGTACGGCACCGGTCCTAAGCACCTTTTCTGAGCCATTGGCTCATCATGGAAGCTGAATGGCGCGCTTGTGGGTGGCACAGATCACTCGCACATCGTGTTCATCCGCACATCGGGCCAGGTCTACTCGATGGAAGCCGTAGAGCAGATGAACATCAAGATCAAGTCCTGGACTGTACGCAACAGACCTTGACCTGCTTGTGCTTGTGTCACCTTCCCCCTACATCTCACTGTCTTTTCGCCTCTGCTCCCCCAGGATCTCATCACAGGCGACCCGTTCACCCGCAAAGACATCATCAGGTTTGTCACACGTCCACACCTACCCGGACCCTCCCAGCGGCGTCTGACTGTGTCATTGGCTGGTGCTTGTGGTGCTCGTCTTGTGCAGCATCCAGGACCCGAATGACATGCAGAAGCGCAACATCTCAGAATTCCACTACGTGAAGGAGGGGCTCTCTCTCAAGGACGAAGAGGAGGAAGACGCCTCCAAGAACATCAACGCCGTAGGTACCACCCAGAAGGTCCTCGCCGAGCTAGCCAGCGTACGATCAATACCCTCCCCCTCCACACACACATTGCTGTGGCTGCCCGCATTCTCACACGGTTTGCCGTTAATGTATGCAGAAGAGCGGCAAGAAGGCGCAAGAGACGCCTGCGCCCAAGAAACGAAAGGTGGAGCCCACCACCACATCCACGACCACGGCGGCCACTACGACCCCGAAGCCGGCCGCTACGGCTGCGCCCGAAGCGAAGAAGGCGGGCGCGTCGTCGGCCTCCTTCACTTGCGCTGGATTTGTCCAGAAGGCCACCGAAGACGACATCCCCGTTAAGAAGACCAAGAAGAAGGTAGCATGCCCAACGCGCGCACGAGCGCACGTAGCGCGCGAGCACTGACAGGGTTGCGCTGGTGCACGTGCAGGGCTACGTGCGGTTACACACGAATCTCGGCGACCTCAACATCGAACTCCACTGCGACCAGGTGCCTCTCATGTGTGAAAACTTCCTTCTCTTGGCCGAGAGGGGATTCTTCGACAATACCACCTTCCACCGGCTCATTCCCGGCTTCATGGTCCTCTTCTCTCCCCCCCCCCTTCGATCGGCTGTCAGCTCACCTACTTTCTTTGGCTTTTGTACGGTATCAGATCCAAGGCGGTGACCCTACGGCCTCCGGGACTGGCGGCAAGTCGGCGTGGGGGAAACCGCTCAAGGACGAAATCGTGCACACGCTCCGGCACAGCGGGCGCGGCATCCTCAGTATGGCCAACGCCGGACCTGGAACCAACACCTCCCAATTGTACGTCGCCTAAATGCCAGCCTCCTTGCCTGCCGCCCGTTGCTCACGACCAGTATGCAAACGCATTGTGGTGTGCAGCTTCATCTTGTTCAAGCCGGCCCATCATCTGGACAACAAGCACAGCGTGTTCGGACGGGTCGTGGGTGGCATGGAGGTCCTCGACCTCATGGAGACCGTGCAGACCGACCCCAAGGATAAGCCTAGAGTACTCCCCTCCCCTACAATTGCAGAGGCGTGCGAACTGGTTCTGACGAGCGCTTGGCAGAGTGACATCGTCATCAAGAAGGTGAGCATCTTCGTGAACCCGTTCGACGCCGAGCTCCTCGAGGAAGAAGCCAAGCAAGAGGCCGAAAAGGAAGCCAAGGACGCCAAGGAAAAGGCCGAGATGGTGCGCACATTCCTCCACCTACTCTGCCTCTCCCCCCCCCCCAATGGTGCGCGAGATCCAACCACCCGCGCGCCTAACCTTCGCGCCCGATTCCCAGGAGGAGTTTGGGCACTGGTACAGCAATCCTACGGGCGAATCGAAGCAGGCCGTGTTCAGGCAGGGTGTGGGCAAGTACATCCATACCGCGACGCTGGCGCCGACTTCGGCCAAGCCCGGCCGGGGGCTCGGTCTTCCGGCCCCTGGTGCGGCCTCTGGCGCGCCTTCCGGTGGCGCCGCTGCCCTTGGCCTAAGCCTCCCGCAAGTGGGCAGCAAGCGAAAGTCTGCCGAGGGGAGCGGACAGTTTGACTTCAGCAAGTGGTGACCCTGAGATCTCACACGCCAGGGATGGCCATTACGCTCTTGCCGTTCTGTGTGTCGCGCGTGAGAGAGAACGCAAAGAGAGCTCTGGAGCAATCTCTGTCCGTCGCACGGTGTCTTTGTCTGCGGATCCATTCCATGAATTCCGATGAAGGTACACGGGTTTGAGCGCAAGACAGGCGGGCCACGTGTTGTGTTGCAGGCTTGGCCTGCGTGGCACTCGCGTAGTTGCCCGGTAGAGAAGAGGTGCAGCGGCGCATCCAGAACAGAAATCATCTCATTCACGTTGTTGCCAACAACAAACCATGCTTGACCTTTTGCTCTCGATCCCTCTGTGGGTGCCTCTATTGGTCCTGGTACGTCTCAATCTCGCGAAGACTGTCACATGCCTCTACAAAATTGGACCATTGTTTAATTCATCTCTTGCTCTACTCGAAGATCGTGGCTGGAGTCACGCTGTTCTATCGCCACCTTCCTGAGAGGAGCGTGTTGTGGTACAAGAATGAGAATATGTACATCGACGCACGCACGAATGAGAAGAAGTCCTTCCCCCCTCCCTCGGCTGAGCCTGCCGTGTATCTCTCGCTCGTTGTGCCCGCCTACAACGAAGAGAAGCGCATGCCAACGATGTTGGACGAGACGCTGGCCTACCTGCAGCAGAGGAGCGCTGAGGATCCTCAGTTCACCTACGAAATCATCGTCGTCGACGATGGATCGCGCGACAAGACCACTGATGTGGCGCTCAACTACGCCAAGCAACACAAGCTCGACACCGTCCGCGTATTGAAGCTCGCCAAGAACCGAGGCAAGGGAGGCGCAGTTCGCAGGGTATGCTACATTCTTGACTCTCGTTGAACCTCCTCCAGCACCTTGTCTGCCGCGTGGAGAGCTGATGTTTACGTGCGCGACAGGGCATGCTGGTCGCTAGAGGCAGGTATGCGCTGATGGTTGACGCCGATGGCGCCACCAAGTTCTCCGACCTCGAGAGGCTCGAGAAGCGTCTCCTGCAGGTGCGTGTCTTGCACTCTCTCACTCGTGACATCGGTTGTTACTCTTGCGAGGAGGCGTCGACAAACACTCAATCATTCTCTGCGTGCGGTTGTGTACGCAGGCTGAAAAGAACGGACTCGGCGTGGCTGTGGGCTCTAGGCACCATTTGCAGGAGAAGAGCGAGGCTGTTGCCCAGGTGGGAGCTCACCCTTAATGGTTTAGTCTGGTAGTGGTTGATGCTCACCTTTCGCTTACAACAGAGGACCTTCTTGAGGAAGACTCTCGGCGCGACCTTCCACATGCTGGTTACCTTCTGTGTGGCCAACGTGCACGACACTCAGTGCGGCTTTAAGCTGTTCACCCGCAGGAGCGCTCAGCTTCTCTTCTCCAACCTTCACATTGGTACCGCTCGGCTCCTCCTCGTTATCCTTTATCTCGCGTCTCTGGATCTAGTCTCACACCTCTTCCTTCGTTTTCCCACGGTCACAGAGAGGTGGGCGTTTGACGTCGAACTGCTGTACCTTGCCCAGCAGCTGAACATGCCGATCGAGGAGGTAAGCTGATGTGCTACCATCTCCAAAGCTCGGCGCTAAGGTGACCCTCGAGTGCTAACGTGTTGCTTTATCGCGAGCGCAGGTGCCCGTCAACTGGCAGGAGATCGCCGGTTCAACGCTGAATCCCGTCACCGCCTCCATCCAGATGGCCAAGGACATCTTCTACATCAGGAGCCTCTACATTCTCGGCTACTGGAAGATCGACAAGTGATGGACTTGAGAAAGCGCACCTGTGCTCACACCCACCCCTTTCCTTTCCTTTCTACCTATACATACATCCCACTCTTTTCGATGAACGCGGCAACACCATCACCCACAACAAAGTGGAGAACAAAAAAACAAAAACAAAACAAAAACGCTGTCGGAAGTCTCCGCGAAGTCTTTTGTGGTCCTGCACGAAGACGAAGAGGGAGCAAGTAAAGATGGAAGACCACGATCTCGAGATCTTGAAGCAAGTGGAGGTCTATCAGCCCCCCGCTGATATTGCATCTCGCGCGTACGTCAAATCGCTTGAAGCTTACAACACGCTCTACGAGAAGAGCGTTACCGATCCCGACGCCTTCTGGGGCGAGATTGCGGAACGCGATTTCTACTGGCACCAGAAATGGAGCAAGGTATACTTGTGGCAGTGTAGCGTGCATTCTTCATCATTCTCTGAAGCTTCATTCTTTCCCGATTGTTTGAATCACCTCGAAAGATCATGGCGCGAGCATTTTCGGACTGTTTGCTTTGGTGGCGATTTTCTCATCAATACCTTCATAATCGCTGCAGGTGAGCTCGTACAACATTGACGTAAAGCAGGGACCAGTCAAGATTGAATGGTTTGTCGGTGCCAAGACCAACATCTGCTACAACGCCGTGGATAGGCATGTGGAAGCTGGCAAGGGCGACCAGGTAGCCTTCTATTGGGAGGGTAACGATGTGGGCGAAGACAAAGTGTGGACCTACAGCATGCTGAAGACCGAGGTGCCCAAACATCCCAATTTGCTTTTTGCGCCCACACATTCATTGATCCTTCCTCTCCCGGTTCATGCAGGTGTGCAAGTTCGCCAACGTGCTCAAGTCTCTCGGCGTGAAGAAGGGCGATAGGGTGGCTGTGTACTTGCCCATGATCGTAGAGCTCCCGGTCGTCCTCCTTGCCTGTGCTCGCATCGGTACGCTCCTTCCTCCGCGCACTCTCACCATAACTCTCTTCGTGCTCACCCACCATTGCGCGCGTGAACAGGTGCTATCCACTCGGTCGTCTTCTCGGGCTTCTCGGCCGAGGCGTTGGCCAACCGATTGCTCGATTCGGAGGCCAAGATCCTCATCTCCGCCGATGCCGTGCTCCGTGGAAACAAGCCCGTCCTTCTGAAGCAGGCCGCTGACGAAGCCCTCGCCTTGTGCGCCAAGACTGGCCTGCAGGTAGCTCTCTCATTTGCCCTCTGCCTCTAGCGCTGGCGTGGCCGCGGGTGCGCAATCAGCGGGTACTGATCGGGTTTCTGCTTTGCGCCGGTAGATCAAGCATATTGTGTACAAGCGCTTGGGTGACAGGGTCCCGGCGCACATGAAGCCCGAGCGCGACATGTGGTACCACGAGCTGATGGCCGCGGCCTCTGAGGATTGTCCTGTGGAGTGGCTCGACGCGGAAGACCCGCTCTTCATGCTCTACACCTCTGGCAGCACGGGCAGGCCGAAGGGTGTGCTCCACACCACAGGTACGGGAAGCGCGACAGACAACGCGTGGCGGTCTGCTCCATCTCACGCGTCCTCCCCGCACACATGTGTCGTATGCAGGCGGTTACATGGTGTATGCGGCCACTACCCACAAGTATATCTTTGACTACCACCCGGGCGATGTGTACTACTGCACCGCCGATCTTGGCTGGGTCACCGGTACGAAGGGGCGTTGCATGGTGGGTCTTCTTTCAAATTGTATCTTATCTTCGATTCTTTTCCATAGGCCACAGCTACATCATGTACGGACCGCTCTGTAACGGTGCCGCCTCAGTCCTCTTCGAGGGCGTCCCGACGTGGCCTGACGCTGGTCGGTTCTGGGCCATCGTCGAGAAGTACAAGGTCACCCAGTTCTACACTGCCCCCACCGCAATCAGGTACACGAACCTTGGGCGCTGAAACCTTGGATACCCATACTCCGTGCTCACCGAGGACTCGCTTCTCGTTTGGTGTTGGCCAGGGCGTTGATGCGACTGGGCGAGGGTCCGGTGAAGAAGTACAACCGGGACAGCCTTCGCATTTTGGGCAGCGTCGGCGAGCCCATCAACCCGGAGGCGTGGCTCTGGTATCACCGTGTGGTCGGCGATTCCCGCTGCGCCATCGTCGACACCTGGTGGCAGACCGAGACCGGCGGTACGTACCCCGTCGCTTGACCATCCCC
>CACVKS010001294.1:0-10937 GCA_902749335.1 Acanthamoeba triangularis
CCCCCACCCACCCTGCTTGTGACCTTATGAGAAAATTCAACATTCTTCAAATAGTTTTCGTAATTGCGCTATTTGGATTATTTAGCCCTTTTAGCACCTGTGATGTTTGCAATTCCACTTGTGATTTAGACATTTTAGTTATGGTTGCTCCACATGCTTGGCATTACAAGCAAATTGCTGGCCAAACCAGAGAGAAATCCAGGCAACAACAACCTATCCTTATGGAGGCCACCTGCCAACACCTGCTGCAGGACAATGAACATGCAACACCAAATTAGTCGTGTAAAGCGGAAGGGTGAAACTCGAGTGCGAACGGTGAGCTGTTACCCTTGGAGTGGTTGATGGAAAAATTCAAGTTGGCCAAGTTCTTCTCTTCGCCCTCCAAGAACTTGGTGGCAATCTCGGCGCAGTTGACAATATGTCGCTCGACCAAGGCGCGCTGCTGAGCGCCTCTGTTGTACGGTAGAAGGAAACCGACCTAAGCACTCAGCGAAAGAAAGGAGGGGATGTGGGGAGCGCGTGTAGGATGTCCAAACTTTCGTATTTCTCCATGGCCATGTTGAAGAACCGCTGGGCGTTGATGGGATTGTTGTTCCACGCCATGTTACCTTTTAGGTGCAGACAGTGGCCCTGGGCGAGTAAATGATGTTCATGTGCTTCACGCGTAGTCCAATCTCCTCCAAATCCGTATCATCCTGGCAATGGAGAGTTAGGTCGGCACCAATACGTGGCCTGTGTGTTGGTCATGTGTGACGGGAGTGAATACCAAGGGCTGCTCTCCTCGGGCGACCCAGCAGTTCTTGTGCTTGGAGAACTCTTCGTTGACTCGATGGGTGAACTTAAGTCCGCGGATCTTCTGGATTCTGTTGAACAGCAACACTTCCCATCCATCGAGTTGTCGGAGAAGTAGTCGAAGCAACTTCGGTCTCCTCCTCCTCACCGTCGTCTTCGTCTTCTTCTTGGTGCGGTGGTGGCTGTGGCTCGAGGCATTTTCGCCGCACGGTCCGCCCGTTGGACGTGGGCCGCGGCGGTACCTGCGGCGGTCGCAACAGCGCCTCGGCCAGACACACCACCAGCTCTTCCTCGTAGTGACGGCCGTATCTACGCGTACGCGACGATAACCGTCCCACATCAGTCCAACGCCGACTGTTGTTCGTGTGTGTGCGGCGTGTGCGGTGTCGTGTACCTGCGGGCAACGTCAGGGTCGAGTGCGCGGGCGATCTTGACCAGCCGCTCGTTGGAGATGATGGAGCCACAGGGGCGGTCGAACTCGCGCGCCTTGGCGTCGCGCCACAGGAAGAGCGCCCCCATGACCCCGAGCTGGACCGGGTCGAGATTGCCCGTGCCGCGGATACTGTGCACCAGCGCCAAGTCGTCTAGCCTGCCCTTGGTGGTACACCGTGGCATGCGCGATGCTGACGTCAGCTGGGACCGACCATGGTGGCGAGACGTGGCGTGATAAGTGGTGGCGAGGTGGTACCGTCGCGGGTGGGAGGGCATGGCCATGAGCATGCGGTTGACCGCCGCCAGCTCCTCCTCCACGCCCAGCTCCTGCACGCGGGCACGCAGCATGTGCCCCACCTGCGGCAGGTAGACCACATCTTCGAGCGCATAGCGAAGAGGCTCGAGCTCTGGTGCAGGCACCCATCCGCACAGAGAGGTCAGTGAGGTCAGTCAGGCAAGTCGTGTCGAGCCGTGCGGCCTCTTCACGCGCGGGGGGGGGGTACCGATGGGTCGCAGGCCCCAGTTGTAGTGGGTGTAGTCCTTGGACAGGCTAACGGAGAGGAGGCTCTCCACCACCGCTCCGTAGTTGGTGTGCGCCAGCCCCGCCAACTGCGCCGCGCGCTGCGTGTCGAACAGCCCTGCAAACCACGACGCACGCTAAGCGTTTTGGCTCTTGTTCAAGTAGAGGGTGGCTGTGGTACCATTGAGGGAGATGTCAAAGTCTCGCTTGAACGTGGACACGTCGTTGGCGGCTGCACGCACGACACGAACCGGTGAGCGAGATGGATGAATGGATGGGTGGGAGATGGAGATTGACACCTCCATGCAAGAAGATGAGGCGCTGGCCATCTTCGAGATAGGGGCGCAGTGGCTCGAGGGCAAGCGGGTCGGCCTGCATGAGGGCCATGGTGTCGAAGACCAGCAGCACGCCCTCGACGTTCATCTGGATGAGGCACACGCGCGGCTGGTAGACGAACAGGATGTTGCTCTCGGTGTCGATGGCGAGCCACTGAGCCTTGGCCACGAACCGCTCGGCCACCTCGGTCACTTGACGCGGCTCTGTGATCAGGGTGTAGTCGGGCATCGATTCGGCAGCTTCCACATCATCGCACGCTACTCGCACTTTGTGTCTGCTGCGTCCCCAGAATCGAACAGGTTCAGGTGCCGAGGCAGAAGCCGTTGTTACATCGAGGACAGGCACCTCCACCTCCACCTCTACACCCACCTCCTCGTCATCGATGCATATCGGGACCCTCCCCTCTGCCTCCCCCTCCATTCCTTCGATCTCTACAAAGTAAAAATAAAGATAAATGTAAATTAAAATAAATAAAGATAAATAAATAGCCGATTTATTTTATCAGAACCGCCAGCGCTCGTTAAAGGAGACGCGAGGGAGGGCGTAGATGACGAGGACGAAGTAGATGATGGTGCCCGCCAGGGCGAAGAGGACCAGGTTGTTGCCCTGGTCCCGGTAGATCTGGCACGTCAGGGCCTTGTAGCCGTGCAGGCCGTCGGCGTGGTCCCGTGGTCCTCCACCGGTCAGGCTGCGGTGGTGGGCCTCGTCGATCGCGCGAGCGTCGAACGCGTCGCCCAGCAGGCGGGCCAAGAAGGTGTGCACGTCGTGCGGCATAGGGACCCGGTAGGAGGCGAGCGACGACGACGCCCCGTCCAGCGTCACATTCCACAGCGGCTGCACTGCGCTCTCCTTCACCCGTGGCGTCTCCAGCTATACCACCGCACACACACGACACACGACACACGGCACACGGCACACGCGGTCAATGACACGACACACAGAGACCATTATATATATATATAAAAAAAATATATAAGGGGGTTTGGTGGTGGTTGGGAGGGGGGTAAGACCTCTGAGTCGTCGTTGTCGGGGCTGCCTTCGGGGCTGTAGAGGTAGATGTCGAGGTAGGGCAGCCGGTTGATGTGTCGCTGGAGCGAGGCGTAGTGCAAGCGGAACGCGGGCGGGTTGGCCACGGGCACCACCGGCGCCTAACGATTCGCATCCAAATCACATGAGCGCTACAACGTTTTGTGTGGCGTTGTGTGTCATCGTGTGCCGTCGTGTGTCGCGTTGCGGGCCAGATCGGGGGAGGGACGYGGTGGTGTGACGCGTACGCGGTACTTCTCGAGGTAGTAGCGCCCGCGCTGCTCCAGCGCGGGTCGAAGCGTGTTCCACACCTTGGGCTGGTTCTCCTTCCACGTCGCCAGCACCAACCGATCATCCCTGTCGCCGGCGCGGGCAGGTAAGGCCACCACCATCCAACCAACCAACCATTAGGTTGTCGTTGGTGTTGTTGGGCGGACGCACCATTCGCTCAGCGTGCTGTCTCTGTAGGCGGCGAGGAGCGTCGGCCCGTCCACCCAGTACTCCAACCCACTCGCGTCCAGCACAGCTGCGCGCACCACCACCACGGACATGAGCACCGGATGAAGTGCGAAGAAGATGGTGGGTGGTGGTGAAGAAGAAGAAGAAGAAGAGGAAGTGGCGATGATGTACCGGTGGTGTGGGCGAGAAGGGAGTGGACGAGCTGTCGATGGGTGGTGGAGAGGGCGCACCATCGCGAGTCCAAGGCCCCCATACGCCAGAAGATGAGGAGCGTCACGCACACGCAGGCCGAGACGCGTAGCAGCTGCTGCTTGCGTAGCAGATGCTCTCGTCGCGCACCCCACACGTGCTTGCCGCGTCTGCACGAGGAACATGCATGTGAGGCCAATAGATAGATGTTTGTTGGCATCTTGAACGAATCTTGTAGTGTAGCGGCATTACGCGATTGTTTGTTCCATGTCGGCATCGCGTTGAAGCCGATTGAATTCGACATCGTCGTCCCCGCTCAAAGTGGATGCTGATGTGCTGCTCGCGCTTGGCCGCTTGGCCTGCTGCTCGTCTCGTTGTCGCTGCAAGGCGTCTATTTCATCGACCATCTGATCGAGGGCGATGACATCGCGATGGAAAAAAGTGTGGAGCAGATCCCGGCCGCCGCTCATCCGTCGATAGATGAACTCGAAGCCCATGAAGAGAGTCATGAAGGCGCCCGTGGTGAAGGCGAAAGCCAATGCAAGCAGCACCAGCTGGGGCGCCTCATGCACCACCTCATTCACTATCCATTCCACCCAACCCGCCATCTGACCACAACTCTTTCTTTCTTTTCTCTTTTTTGCTTTTCTTAGCAATTCCAAATGAAACAAATAATAAATAAATAAATAAAATCCAATGATGGACGTGACGATGGTCATGAATGTCTGGAGAGCAAGACAGGGCATCAAGAGGTCAGGAGCCATATGGTCCCTCTACCTCTTCACTGTTTTCTCTTTCTCTGGGTACTCAGCCGACCGATGGGCTCTTCGCGCGAGTGCACAGTGGCGTGTAGCATCGTCTTCAGATCAGCCGAGCTTAACGCTGGAGGCGTAGGGGTCGGCCTGTTCCATGACCTGGTTCTTCTTCTCGCCGAGGAAGGAGAAGAGGGAGCGCAGGTTGAGGCCCTTGCCCTTGCCCTTCTTCTTGGACGAGGAGGGCGACGGGCCGTAGCCCGCACCCGGCAGGTTGCTGTCGTTGGCCGTCAGCGAGAGGAAGAAGAGGAACGGCACCGCCTGGGGTCGTGCCAAGGGCCGCGAGTGATGTGCTCAGTCAGTCACCCAACCAGCCAACCCCCAACATCAACAGGCAAGTGCAGTGCGTACCCAGACGATGATCACGAAGAAGGCGAGGATCTCGGAGAACGGGTAGTAGTACTGTGTGAAGTACCAGAACCACAGGCAGTGATCGCTGATCGCCAGCCCTGCACACACACACACACACACACACACCGCACGCCACCGCACACGACAGCGTCACCAAAAACCGCGCATTGGGGGCGGCGGCGTGAGGGGGAGGGGCCGATGCAGCACGTACCGACGCTGACGAGGAACTTGGGGTCGGTGAACTCAATGTAGGGGAAAGAGGGGAGGAGGGAGAAGTAGGCGCCATGGGCCACGAGGCCCAGGAGGAGGTAGAGCGGAGGCAGGTTCTCAAGGATCATGAGCATCAGATGCAGCACGACGACCACGATGATAGTCCATCGAATCACCTTCTTGGTCAAGACTGTGTACTCTTCCACCCACTCGGCCAGGTAGAACAAACCACTCGCTGCAGCAGGGAGAAGAACATTTAATCGATCAGATTTTCATGCAGAAATCATATCTACTTGCGCATTAGCTCATCGATTGACCTCAACCTCGGTCACCAGTGACCAGGTGCATCGAGAATTTCAAAATCACAGGAGGGGGTACCGAGACAGATTGATGTGAAAGAGAAGAGGACAAGGTAGGCCACCCATACGAGCAGGTGCGAGAGCAGAAACATCTTCAACGTCTACGCTGCAATTCCGCCCCACCACGCTGGACTGCTGCAGCGTTGTTTGTATGAAAACAAAAAGAAGATCAAAGATGTGCTGTTCGCCCTCTACTTGCTGACGTGGCGTGGAATATTATTATTATTATTATTGTTTTTGTTTTTATTTATTTGCTGTCATTTTTTAGTTGGGCGTCGCTTGGTTGAACAGCTTTCTGAACCACCGCCGGAAGAAGCCGTGGGGCTTCATCCTGGCCTCCAACCGGGTTGACAGGGCGTCCACCTCGTGCTCCTCCCACCCTGACGTGATATCGTTGACCATGTAGTGCAGCATTCCTGTATTTGACACAATATCAACGATGAGTTGGTGTGTTGTTGCATGCCAGGAGTGGTGATAACATCGTGTATGGTGGTTCGTTGCATGGTAGAGTCTCGACCAACGTACCGACAGTGGGCTTTGAGGAAATGGCCGTCTGTGCCATCATCTCCAGACAAAAGTCGTGGTATTGCTCCTTGGTCAGCGTCTGCTGTCCATATCTGTGCACGTACAATACATGGTGAGGACAACCGTGACATGTTAACAGGTGCACACACACACACACACACCACACACACACATAAGAATGGCAAGAGCCGTACGTGGTGACCGCGTGCTGGGAGAAGGCCGTAATGAGGCACTGGATAACCGTGGCATAGTCCTGGTTGCCCCAATAGTCGAAGAACGGCGCCAGAGCAGGTCCCACCACCTTGGGCACATAGTCCAGATCGTAGACCACAGTCTTGAGCAACGCACGTGCACCGGGGCAGGGACGTGCGTGTGAGCTGCAAGTACAGGCGAGACCATGGTGCGAATGAATGGAGATCAAGTGCGTGGAGCGTAAACGTACGGGTTTGCTCGACTTGGGGAGGTCCTTGCGTTGCGTGGTTGTCGCGGGCGAGGCAGTACTGGTCGCTTCCGCAGGGGCCACCGACTTTTCTCTTCCCCAGCCTCCCTCCCGTTCTGGCGACGTCAGCAATCTGTCGTGTCGTGTCGTGTGCGGGTTGAGAATACGACAATCAAACACACACAGGAAAAATTCGTCACAACGGTCAACACGAGAACGGGGGAAACGGTGGAGAGCGGGAAGGTGTACTTGACGAGGACGTCCATGAAGAACTCGAGGTCCCTCCTTTCGGCGCGCTCGTGCTTCAGTTGGCCCACGAGCCCGCCTTGGGGGGGGGAACGCAGCAAAAGAGAGGAATGAGAAAAATGGGCAAGAGACAGAGGAGGGAGCTCGCGTGTAGAGGCGCACCGAGCTCGCGTGGGCTCCACTCCATGCTGCCGGGCGGGTACTCCTTGCCCTCGGCCAGGGAGAAGTAGGACGAGCGCGGGATGATCCGGAGCAGCTTGGTGACGTCCTGCTCATGAGCCGGGAGACGATCGCGCGGGGGGCACAGAGTGAGCCTTGGAGGGTGGTCTGGTCCTGCGTCGTGCGGCGGAGCGCACATGAATGAAGGGCGCGAGGTGGGAAACGTACCTCTGCCTCCCACGTCTCCACAACGCCGTTCGTGAGCTGCCCGAGAGCCTTAATCAGGTCCTTCGGCTCCTTGTCTCCTGTTGTGCCCAGCCGACACGCCACACGACACACGACACACGCCACACGGTGAGTGGCGAGGGCGATGAGGAATGTGTGCGAGACGGCGGAGCTGACCTTGCTGTACGTGTCCGTGGGCCAGGGTGAGCAGGAGGTGGGTCAGGCGATTGATGCTGCCCTTCTCCTGGCTCGAGTAGAGGAGCGGGAGCAGGCGGCCGGTTCGCCGCAGCCCGAGATCGCGCGAGACCGCGAGCAGGGCACGACCCACGCCCTCGCCCGGCTTCAAATCTCGCAGGAGGGATCGCAGCCGTGCGTTCCTCTTGGCAGCGTCGCTCTGTGGCGCGGCATCTCTGAGATGGCTCAAGATGGCGCGGGCCACTTGGTCGGGATCGGTTCCATCGACGACGGACGACGGGTCTTTTTCTTCAACGGCTTCAGGTGCTGCGGCCGATTGCTGGATGTGCCGGGATGCATGAAAATGGCGGAGGGAGAGATGGAAGCGGAGAGGCAGAAGCGAGGAGGAGGAAGATGACAGCAGCGATCGCTGGACCGGCCGAGCAGATCGTGTAGCAATGATGGCGAACTGGCGGGCCGGCAGAGCATGCGATGAATTCGCGGCACCAAATGCAGATCGAACGGCCAGACCCTTCGAAGGCGGTGCAATCACAGCTCGGGCGCGCTGCATCCCTGTGATCTCTGATATCTAATCTTTCAATTTTTTTTCCTTTCAATTTTGCAGAAAAAAAGAGATGGCCATTCGAAAAGAAATGCGCCGAGAAAAGGAGTTTCAGAGAAGGCCAGGGAAGCTGCTGCGGCAAACGCCAGCGAAAGTTTGATTCAAAGATTGGGTGCATTTTCATAAAAACTAGATTGAAGATGGCTCAACGACGTGCTCTGCTCAAGGTCATCCTGCTTGGCGACAGCGGGTGAGTGCATTGGCTCTCCATTCAATATAATTCGTCGCTTCCGTGGTTCTCACCCCCTCATTTCGATCACAATCAATGCAGCGTGGGCAAGACCTCGCTTATGGACAGATATGTGAACAAGAAGTACAGCGCGCAATACAAGGCCACCATTGGTGCCGATTTCCTGACCAAGGAGGTCGAAGTTGATGGCAAATTGGTCACTCTGCAGGTAAAATCCTCCCCGCCCTATCCATTAATAATCAACAAATAAATAAATGGGCCATTTAATAATAAATCCCCCCATCTCCAACATTGCTGTGCAGATCTGGGACACGGCTGGACAGGAGCGCTTCCAGTCCCTCGGCAACTCCTTCTACCGAGGCGCCGACTGCTGCATCCTGGTGCGTAGAAACTCTCGTGAATGCACATTAGCAAATCCTGCTACACGCGACAGACCTGCCCGGGCTGAACTCTATCTCTGCACGCGCGCGCCTGTGGACGTACGTGTGTGAAGGTGTTCGACGTGACGGTGGCCAAGAGTTTCGAGAGCCTGGACAACTGGAGGAACGAGTTCCTCGTGCAGGCCGCCGTCGGCGGACCCGAGCACTTCCCCTTCGTCGTGCTGGGCAACAAGGTCGATCAGGAGGACAAGCGAACGGTACCTTTCCGCTCCGCCCAACGCACCAACCACACCGCACCGCACCACACAGACCTTTCTCACTGTGTCGCTGCAGGTGAGCGCCAGATCTGGTAACGCCTGGTGCAGGGAGCACGGCGACGTTCCGTTCTACGAGACGAGGTGCGCAGTGTCTCCCACTTGATGCCGCCCCTCGATTCCTCCTCCTCCTCCTCCTTCTTTCTCCTCACACGTGCCCCCCTCCCCCGATAGTGCCAAGGACGCCACCAACGTGGACCAGGCCTTCTTCATGGCGGCCAAGCTGGCCATCTCCAGAATCCCCGAGGAGCCACCGTACGTTCTCCCTCTTTGTTTGGTGTGTGTGGATTGTGTGCGTGCCAATGTCGTGTGCTGAGGGCAGTCACTCGTGCCTGACACCCAACATCAACAACAACAACAACAACAGGATCGACATTCCCGACGTCAAGAGGCTCAACGCGTCCTACGAGCCCCAGCCCAAGGGCGGCTGCTGCAGCTAAGCGCGTTGCCCGTGTATGTGAGTGTGTGTTTGTGTACCATACAGTGCCCGTGTGCTTTCAGCTTCCAACAACCAACACCCCACTTTTTCCATCCGTCCTCTTCCTCTTCCTCTTCCTCTGCATCGAGGCACACATTAGGATGAAGGCGACGATCACTGTTTGTTTCTTTTGCATTCTCATCAATCGATCTTTCGCACGAGTTGTCTGACCCCGAAGTGGCGGAGTTTCCGCTCGAAACGGGTTTCCGCTCGAGAGAAACACGTCAACCCGCAACCATCAATTTACATTTTATAAATTTGGCCTGGATGGATCATCTCGTAGCGAAGGTCGTGCTTTTGGGAGACAGCGGGTATGCCCATCTTTATTTTGATCTCTACCGCTAGCATCTGCTTTCACTCTTTTTTAATTTAAGGTTAGGGACGACATGTATTATTGTATTATTTTATTATTTTATTATTTTATCTGCTTGAGTCCTTGTGAGATTGGCGCACGATTTACATGTAAATAATTAATTATATTATTTTATTTATTGGTTTTATTTAATAATATCACTTTTAGGGTGGGCAAGTCCAGCCTGTTGACGCGGTTCACAGACAAGCGCTTCTCGGGCGCCTACAAGGCCACCATCGGCGCGGTACCACACATCCCCCTCCCCCCCCGCACGCTCGCAATGCGCCCTCAAACGGTTCGCTTCTGCTGCTACGCAGGACTTTGTCACACACGACCTCATCGTCGATGGTCGGGAGGTCACCCTCCAAGTGTGGGTACGCACCCGTCCTCTTGACTCGCCACGACACCGCACACGCACACACACACACACACACCACCGCACACGCACATACGACACGCGCACGACACTCACGCCGTCTTTTTTGTCTGTGCGTCTGCAGGACACAGCTGGTGCCGTGCCTCTACCTCGCTCTTTTTTTATTTTTCTTATTTTGTTACATTTATTTATATTTATATTTAAAAGTTACTAATTGTTATTATTTGCTATCATTAATAATAATTATTATTAACAATAATAATTGTGCGTTGTGTGGTGTGGATCCAGGCCAGGAGCGGTTTCAGAGCCTCGGGACGGCGTTCTTCCGCGGGGCGGACTGCTGCGTGCTGGTGTTCGACGTCAACGTGGTGAGCTCCTTCAACAACCTCGGCCGCTGGCAGCAGGAGTTCATCACTCAGGCACTCGACTACCTCCCCCACCATCACCACCATCACCACCATCACCGCCATCACCACCGCAACGCCACCTGCGCCATGCTGATGCGTGGCCGTGTGCCGTAATGTCTCAGGCGGCGCCATCGATGGCCGAGCGCTTTCCCTTCATCGTGCTGGGCAACAAGACCGACAAGGATGAACGAGTGGTACACCACCCCCCTTCATCCCCCTCCACCTTCTTCGTCTACTCACTGCCCGTGCACCATCATCACGGTGATGATGATGATGTTTCTATGGCGGATCCGCAGATATTGACCAAGGACGCGGCCGCGTGGTGCGAGTCGCACGGCATGCGCTATTTTGAGACCAGGTGCCCGACCTCCTCGCCTCCGCCCACGCGCGCGTGTGCAATGCCTGACGCGCGCGTGTTGCGTCGGTGTGTGTTCACCCCAGCGCCAAGGACGGGACCGGCGTGGAGCAGTCGTTCGACGTCATCGCACAGACGGCCACGAAACACCACATCGCCGACAACGCCCATGTCGCGCGGTACCACCCCCACCCCCACCGCTACCCCAG
>CACVKS010001295.1:0-10932 GCA_902749335.1 Acanthamoeba triangularis
GTCAGTACACATACAAGGGCAGTGCAAGTGGCACGTACCGTCAGGCGACGAGGGTGGCGTGTGGGTGGGGATGAAGTTGGCGCTGGAGATGAGAATAATGTGGCCAACGACGGATGGGTCCGGTTCCAGCATCTCGCAGGCCATGCAACCGCTTCGGTCCTCCAGGTACAAACCGACGCCCTTGCGCAGATCGGTCTCGCGGCGCACGGAAGCATTGCCTGCAGAGACGCGCGAGTCAGGTCGTGTGCCCGCACCAGGGCACCAGTGGCCCGAAGCGAAGAGTAGCTGTACCGGACTTGAGCCGAACCATGAGGATGAACGGCACCTGGCGAATGGGCGAAGACGCCGTCATCTGGCTCTGGACACCATCGCGCGGCAGGGCGAACAGGTCGGGCGGAGGGGACGACCGGCTTGCCGGGGAGGGTTCCACTTCGGACCGAAAGAAGGCGCCCAGGTCACAGCCGATGTAGCTCGCCGGCGGCGCCGTCGTAAGGCGCCTGGTCCGGGCCGTGCTCGTGGTTGTGCTGGTGCTGGTACTGGTACTGGTGCTGGTAGCCATCCGATCATCGCCGTCGCTCACACTCGCCGCCTGCGAGGCCCTCAGCAAATCGCCAAGACTGATGGGCGGCAGGTTCATGGCACACCAGAACGGCTCCTGTTCCTCTACATCGCACACCTCCAGTCTTGTTGTGACGGTTGCCCGCGATTGCGTGTGAGATGTGAGGTGGAGTTGTGGTGCGTGGTGACGTGCGATAGGTGGCGGGCGTACCGCAGCTGGCGCAGAGCGTGGAGGAGGGCCTGGCACAGGCGCGGTGCCAACTCGAGCGCCGCGGCGGGGGAGGGAGAATCGGCTGAGGCGGAGAGCGAGGAGGGCGAGAAGAGCGAGGAGGGTGAGACCGAGCCTGCGGCCGAGGAGGAGGAGGAACAGGGCTGGAGTGCGCATGTGGCCGCGGCGTAGAGGTGGTCGAGCCAGCGACGCTCGCCCGACGACAGGCTATCCACGTCAAGGGGCAGCTCCTCGAGCCTGGCCCACCACGGTCTGCTGCTGTCAGTCATATGGATTTCCTCACCCCGCCGGTTGCTGCTGTAGTGCCATTGTCCCCTCGTTCTCCCTCCGAAGCGTTCATCCCATTCCTCATCTTCCTCCGGGTCCTTCTCCATTCTTTTGAAAAAAAAAATTCGAATCTTTTTTTTTTGTTTTTTTGATTTTGAGGAAATCAAAAAACAACTTTCGAAAATTTCGCTCGTCTCCAAAGTGTTTCAAAAGAATTTGGGAAAACGGAAGATTTTGGCCCAATGCCACCTTTTTGGGGGGTGAGGGAACGTAGCGAACACCAACCCACGCAGCACAACTAACAAACAAACCCTCCTGCCAAGATGAGAAGCACGCGGGGTGCCAATTTGCAGAGGCTGGCGCACAAATCGACGACGGCGGTGACTGGCGCGAGGGCGCTGCTGCCCGCTGAGTGTCGCGCCACCGCCACCAGGACCACCCCGCCGCGTACGCCCTATTCTTCATCGATCAACCGAGTACTTGCACTCGAAAGGCCTCGAAATCCTCATCTCTTTGTTGTTCGTATCAACCACGACAGCGGCACCGACCTACGCGTACCAGGACAAACTGCCCTCGCTGCCCGTGCCGCCTCTTGAGGAGACGCTGGCCAAGTACCTTCGCTCACTGCAACCCTTTGAGATGCTGGGTGCGCCTTCCTTCCTCTACACTCGACTCGACTGTGGTGAGTCTCACCCAATTCCCTTCGGCTCGGTGCTGTGGTGTGGTACAGGCATCTTCTCGCCGGAGGAGATGAAGCGCACGCGTGCGCTGGCCGAGGAGTTCAAGGCCGCTGGCGGTCGCGGCCAGCGTCTGCAAAGCAAGCTCGTGGCGCGCTCGCAACAGAAGCGGAACTGGCTTGAGGAGTGGTGGTACGTGAGATCGATGCAGCTTCGTTGTTGACCGTTGTCCCTCACAGCGACGTGGTGGGTTAAACTTTCTTTTTGGCCCAACAGGCTCAAGTACGCGTACAACATCTGGCGGTGCCCCACGCCGGTGAATGTGTCGTACTACTTCCTCTTCGACGAGAAGGTGCAGGGACCCGAACGCCCCGACGTCTCGCAGTCCCTTGTGGCGTCCCTTTGCATCAAGGGTGAGTTTTCGCTGCACACACTGCTCTCTTGGCTGCCATGAGCTTGCATCGCTGAGCCGACTGTGCTGCGGTTGTTGGTTGTGGGATGTCAAACAGGCGTGCTGGACTTCAAGGCTGTGCTTGACAAGCAGGGCGTACCTGCCGAGATGATGCGGGGCACGGTGCCGTTGGACATGAGCCAGTACTCGAAGCTCTTCACCACCGCCCGTTACCCGCAGCAGGGCGAGGACTACGTAATCCGACTTCCCCTTCGCACTGCGCAGATCATTATTACCACACACACACACCACTCACTACTCTATTTCACGGCGTATGGCCTATAGATTGCCACCTTCGAGCCGGAGCCCTACGTCCTCGTACTGAGCAACAAGCAGTTCTACGTGCTCGATGTTCTCGACAAGGCGTCCAACCGTGGGCTCACCGTGAAGGAGCTGCAGGCGCAGATCGAGCGGATCTTGCAAGCCAGCCAGGAGTCCAACGACGGTACGGCCCATGATAAGCCTGGGCAGTAAGTCGCAGTCGCGCTGAGATGCCACGGCTAAAGCTAGTGAGTGGTGTGATGTCATCGATGGGCGCGCACAGGGCTCGGCGTGGGGATCCTGACCGGCGAGGACAGGGACAAGTGGGCCAAGGTCCGCCAGGAGTTGGTTTCCATCTCTGCCACCAACGCACGCAACCTCGACGTCATCGACAAGGCCCTCTTCGTGCTGAGCCTTGACGAGGTACTGCCTCGCGACATCACTCGCCACTTGTTTTCGGACCTGTAGCTGCTCACCCCAAGCACACGACAGGAGAGCCCGCGTGACGTGGACACGGCCGGGCATCTGTGCCTCGTCGGCAACGGCGAGAACAGGTGGTACGACAAGATCGTGCAGTACATCGTGTTCAAGAACGGCCGCGGCGGACTCAACGGAGAGCACACGTGCGTGAACTGAGCGGCCACCAATTTACGCACACGCATAGGCACTGGTCTCACCTCTCTCAATATGGGTTGTCGCTACGCAGGCCCATTGATGCGCCGACCGCTGGCGCGATGACGGACCACATGCTGCGCTACCTTCGCAAGGCGCAGGAGTCGTCGCTACCGTCCGAGGAGCAGTCCGTGGCGTCCGACCTGCGCGCGCCCACCAAGCTGCAGTGGACGCTCTCGCCCTCACTGCGCACTGCCCAGGAACAGTGCGTAGCCTTCTTTCCCTCTGTGACTGCTTTTCTTTTGCTCACGCCCGTTGTTGTGTTGGCTGCAGGGCGGTGGAGAGCTACGGCAAGATGGGCCAGGACGTGGACTTCCGGCTGCTCCACTTCCGCACCTACGGCGCCGACTGGATCAAGGAAAAGGCCAAGCTCAGCCCCGACTCGTACGTGCAGATGGCCCTCCAGCTGGCCTACTACAAGCTCTACCACACCGGTACGCTCCCGCGCAACCGCTCCCAGGCGCAGAAACATTCCCGAAATGCCGAGCAGAGTCAGGTGGCTGACGCGACAAACGGGCGCAGGGACGGCCACGTACGAGACCGGCCAGACGAGGCAGTTCTACCACGGGCGCACGGAGACCGTGCGTTCGTTCTGCGCCGAATCGGTCGAGTGGACCAAGGCCATGACCGACGCTTCGGCGCCCAAGCAGAAGCGGATCGACCTTCTACGCAAGGCCATCGAGCACCACTCCAAGACTCTCATGGCCGACGCCACTAATGGTGCGATAGATACACCGCGCACACCGCGCACACCGCACACGCTAACACAACATCTGTGTGCTGTTCCCGGGCAACAGCCCGCGGGGTTGACAGGCACTTGCTCGGACTGAAGCTGGTGGCGATGGAGGACGAGGAGGAGAAGAGCCTGGGCGTGCCCGAGCTGTTCAAGGACAGGGCCTACGCGGAGAGCTCCACCTTCCGCCTGTCCACCAGCAACATGCCCGGCAAGCTTTACATCAGTGGTAGGGCTTGCTCGTGGACCAGGCCTGCAACGTCTATTGTCTCACCCACGTCTGGTGCTCTGCAGGCTTCGGACCGGTCGCGGCGGATGGCTACGGCGTCTGCTACGGCACGCGCAATGACATGCTGCAGTTCACCATCACCTCCCTTCGCTCGTGCCCTACAACCGGTACGCACCTCCAACTAACTTTGACTGCACCGTGTTGATGCTGACCCAATCGTGCGAATTGTGCACCTCGAGCAGACTCGGCCCGGATGCGCGAGACGCTGCACAACACGCTAGTGGAGATGGGCGACCTCTTTGCCGATGCCAGCCAGGCCAAGCTCTGAGCTCGGCTCCGCACCTCCTCAGGAGGTCCCAAAGAGAAATAGTACGAGAAAGGAGAAAGGAAAAAAGCGCTCCTTTTTTTGTAAGTCGCTGAACCTCTTCGACAAGATCTTCAACCAACGAAAACAGCTAACCCAAGCCACCACTCTATTATGAGTACCTCTCTTCTGCCCATTGCGCCGCAGCGCTCCCTGTACACAGCCCACATCGCCCCTTGCCTCCTCCTCCTCTTCCTCCTCTCAGCCTCGAGCCCCCTGTCCAGTGGCCAAGGTACGTACCCAACTCTGGCCTCAGGTCCTTGTTCAGCTTATATCTGTTTTGTGGTTGTTTGACGTTGTCTCTCCTCTCACCTGCCAGATCCATCGCAAGATAGGACACTGCAGACCATCGGGACACCACCCTGCACCCTGACGTTCTCGCAGATGAACGTGTCCAGCGGGCCGGAGCGGGTGGAATATGCGGTCGAGCTCGTGGCCGGGCCACTTAAAATCCTGAGCGTTGAGCTGCGGTTCCCCGCGGTCTTCGTCAACCTACAAGAGGGCGGTAGTCCATGGGTTTGGGACCTGGACATCACCTCAGCCCCCATTTGCTACTTGCCAGCCTATCTGACAACGGACTACGGCAACGGCCCCTACGGCATCCCGGCCGGGTCGAAGTTTTCGTTTGGGTACATATGGGACTCACTCAGCCCGGCGGACATCCTTATCACCACCGTCAGCTGCGATTCCGCTATCACCGATTCCTCGCCCTCCATCTCGCCCACTCCTTGGCCTACTTCCTCGGCCACTTCTTCGCCGACCACCTCTCCTTCTCCCTCGCCCACTATCACAAGCTCCGCCACTCCTTCGCCCACCATCTCGACAACTCGCTCGCCCACTATCTCTAATACTCCCTCGCCCACTATCACTCCTTCGCCCAATATATCGACCACAGCTTCGCCCACCACCTCGACCACGCCCTCACCTAGTCCATCGCGCACTCCCTCACCTACTACTTCTGTAACTCCCTTGCCCACCATCTCGACCACGCCTTCGCCCACCATCTTTGATACTCCTTTACCCACTATCTCCGCCACTCCTTCGTCCAATATATCGACCACGCCTTCACCCACCATCTCGACCACGCCCTCACCCACCATATCGCACACTCCCTCGCCCACTATCTCTACCACTTCCTCACCTACGACCTCAGCAACTCCTTCGCCCACCATCTCTCCCCCGCCCTCACCTAGTCTATCGCGCACTCCCTCGCCCAGCACCTCTACCATACCAACGATCTCACCCACTCCTTCGCTCACCATCTCTGCCTCACCTACTATATCAGCAACTCCATCGCCCACTATCTCGACCACTCCCTCACCCACCATCTCGACCACATCCTCACCTACTATATCAGTAACCCCCTCGCCCACTATCTCGACCACTCCCTCACCCACCAGCTCTACTACTCCTTCGCCCACGTCTGCCACCCTATCTCCGACACCCTCCCCCATGTCTTTCCTCCCGCTGGCCAACGCCACCGCCGACTTCGGAGAGGACGTCGTCGCCGTTAACATGTCGGCCTCCACCCAAGCAGGTCCGTCTACCAGAGACAATTGCCATTACAGCCTTCACGCTAACCCTAACCTAACTTGCTCACTGTGTGCAATGCAGAGTCAGGAGCAGCTCCAGGGACAGTCAGTCTTGCCATCGAATTCGCAGACATATCGGTGGGCGACAGCTACTTCTTCGCTTCGTCTATAACGGGTTGGTTCCCAAACAACCCATAGCAAGTTCGTGGTCGCAGTGTACCACTCACGAAATCGAACCATGTTCGCACGGCTGGCAGGGCTCACACGGACGACGCAATCGTCGGATGATGAGTTGACCTACACTTTCACCGGGCAGTTTGGCGACATCACCTCCGTCGGTCAGTCCTTCACCTTCCACCAGAACCGCACGGCCGACGACTTTGCCGGCATGGCCTATGAGGTCGGGGCCAGCACCGTCAAATGGTCCATACGCCTGGAGAACGTAGTCGAAATCCTGCGCAGATCGCAGCGAGTCACCATGCGCTACGTCCTCGACAGCAGTGTGTTCTCTTCTGGGGCCGGCACTGCGGCGGGCTTTGACACCAGCTGGCCGCCGGAGCGGAGGAACCACACGCCACGGTACAATATGACCACCTACTACCTCACCCTCAACCGCCCATCGGGCCGCGCAGTGGCCAGAGTCGAAGTGTTCGACCTGGCGCTGGTCGATGGCGACACTGCCGCCCACCTGCGACCAATCACCCACGCCGTCATACTGCGGCCGGCCGCCGGTGGAGTCGGTGCGGGCTTCATGCTCGAGCTGGCCTTCCCGGCCTTCAACGACACGCTGGCGTACGACCCGGCCATCGGGATGGGCACCCTGTTCAACCGCGACGACGGCAACGGCGCCAGAAGCGGCGATAACAGTGCGATGGTGATCGGGGTGGCGGTGGCCATCCCGCTCGCCGTTGTAGGCGTGGTTACGGTGATCGTCATAGGGTTCGTTGTCAGTGTGCGACGCCGGAGAGCCCGTGTTGCGTTGGAGCGGGCGGTCAATTTTGATAGCAACTGCTATGTAAATTCGCAGGTGCTGTGAGCCCTGCAACGTTACCCTCACTTTTCCCCTTTTTTCCTCTTCTTTTTCTTTCTTGCAAAACTGAAAACGGCAGGCCGGCCCATTTGCATCTTCACCAGATTTGATTGCGAGAATGTCCACTACAGAAGAACCCACAACGGCTGCTGTGCCAGTGGCGGAGGAGCCTAAGGAGGAAGTAGCCGTAGCCAACGGTGATGCTGCTGGCGCGGCCGAATCGGCGGCCAAGAAGAAGCGCAACAGGAGGAAGAAAAAGAAGGCCGCTGCCGGCGGTGCCGCTGCTCGTACGCTTGCCCCCTGTCTTTGAAATCGGCTTGTTTTCGCCTCTTTTCGTCCCATTTTCGATTTAATCGGTGATCTTCTCATCTCACTGCATTGTACAGCCGGGGAAGAAGAGGAGGAAGGCGAGGAGGGAGGCGAGGAGGCACCTGCAGCCGCCGCTGCGCCTGAGGATGCTGCCCCCGCGGCGGGAGGTACCCTTTGCCCAGTTGGCGCGCATTCATCGTGATTGATCCTTGTTTGTGTAGCGGCAGCGGGAGGAGCGAAGAAGAAGAAAAAGAAGAGCAAGGCCGGTGGTGCCGGAGGTGCAGCCCAGCAGCAACAGCAGCAGCCGAAGAAGCAGCAGCAGAAGAAGGGCACCAGCAACCCCAACCGTACATACCTCACCACACCCCCCCCCTACACACACCGTAGCTACCCTTGCGTCGGCCATTTTCATACAGCAAGGTGATACGCGAGATGGTGACGCATATCATGGTATTGAATTGTGACCATGGTTGGGGTGTCAGATATCCGGGTGCTTGGCGACTGGGGCGCGGACTACCCCTACGGCCAGACGTCGCCGCCCTCCAAGCCCGTCATCACGCTCTTCCCCAACGGCGACTACCCCACCGGTGAGATCATGGACTATCACCAGGACTTGTACGTCGCCTGCTTCATTCTCTCTTGGCCAGGGCTCTTCTTGCGTTGAGCATTTCAAGTAACTGGTGGACGCGTGGTCGTTGAATGATGGTAACAGCAACACGTGGCGTACGACGTCGGCCGAGAAGCGCGAGCTGGACAGGCTCACGACGGACGTGTACCGCGAGGCGCGGCTTGCCGCCGAGGTGCATCGGCAGGTGCGCCAATACGCCGAGGGCATCATCAAGCCCGGCGCGCGGTTGATCGACATCTGCGAGCAGCTCGAGAACATGAACCGCAAGCTCGTCAAGGTATCCACCACCATCCAAACGACACTCACACGACAGCAACGCAACGCAACGCAAGAAGAGTAGTGACACCGCCGGGCATATGCAGGAAAACGGGCTACAGGCGGGCATCGCCTTCCCGACCGGTTGCTCGCTCAACTACGTGGCGGCTCACTACACGCCCAACAACGGCGATTTCACGGTGCTGGGCTACGACGACGTGATGAAGATCGACTTTGGCACGCACATCAACGGGCGCATCATCGACTGCGCCTTCACGGTGGCGTTCAACCCCAAGTTCGACCCGCTCCTCCAGACCGTCAAGGACGCCACAGAGGCCGGTATCAAGGCCGCGGGCGCCGACGTGCGACTGTGCGACGTGGGCGCAGCCGTGCAGGAGGTCATGGAGGCCGGCGAGATCGAGCTCGATGGCAAGGTCTACCAGAGTACGACCCTGACCCCACACAATACGATCCCTCCTGCCTGCGGCCGAACAGGGCCGCCCTCACACGCGATGCGCGCGATGCTCATGAGTTGAATCCAAATGTTACCAGTCAAGAGCGTGCGCAACCTCAATGGTCACTCGATTGCGCCCTACGTCATTCACGCCGGCAAGTCCGTGCCGATCGTCAAGGGCGGCGAGGCCACCAAGATGGAAGAGGTGCCGTCATTGCCACACAGCACAACATTCCTCTCTACGGGTCACATTTGCTGATGGTTGTGATGGTGGCGGGTTGGGGTCATCGACACACACAGGGTGAGTTCTACGCGATCGAGACCTTCGGCTCGACGGGCAAGGGCTACGTGAACGAGGACCTCGAGTGCTCGCACTACATGAAGAACGCCCACGCTGCCCACGTGCCCCTCAGGTCCCCTTCACTCCACCCACGCACACACGCACGCACACGCACACACACACAATTTGTTAATCACACAACGCACACACGCATGCCGATGGAAACACCACAGGAGCCAGAAGTCGAAGGCGCTGTTGGCCAACATCACGAAGAACTACTCGACGCTGGCCTTCTGCAAGCGCTGGCTCGATCGCTCGGGCGAGAAGGCCTACGCGCTCGCCCTCAAGAACCTGTGCGACGTGGGCCTTGTCGACGCCTATCCGCCGCTGTGCGACGTCAAGGGCTCCTACGTGGCTCAGTACGAGCACACCATCGTGCTGCGGCCCACTTGCAAGGAGGTCCTCTCTCGCGGCGAGGACTACTAGGCCAGACCCGACCCTCTACTGTCATTACCTCTACTGCTCGCCACAATGGTCTCCATTACTTGCTCGTAGCAGTTCGGCGCTGGGCTGGTCGAAGTAGAGCTTCATGACCATCATCGCCGGTCTGGACCAGTTACGGAGCAATCAACGAACTATAGTCTGGTTAATGATCAACGCCCGAAAAGGTAATTGTTAACAACCACAATAGGTAATACATCATGAAACGAAACTAGCTGCACCACTACAGGTGATAGCCATCAGTGAGAGTGAGAGAGAGAGAGAGAGAGATGACATCGTCGCCCTCGAGCTTCCTCCTGGTGGCATCGAACACAAGGACGACTAAGAGGGCGGTGGGACCTGAGTTCGGGCAGGTGCCTACAGAGATCTGGGAGCGCATCTTCCTCTTCATGGGCGTCGCTGGCGTGGCCAAGATGCGCACCCTCTCCACCACGTGCGCCCGCATCGGCTCCTCCATCCTCGAGCGTGGCGGCGCCACCACCACGAAGAAGAAGAGCAGCACCAGCAGCAGCAGCGGAGACAACATCGACCGCAATGTTAAAGTAAAAGTACAAGATGAAGAAGCGAAGATGAAGAAAGAAGAGATGTGCAACAAGGAGAGGAAGAGTGGCAAAGGCAAGGATGTACATATGAAGAAGGAAAAGGAAAAGAAAGTGGAAGAGGAGAGGAAGGGAGGAGAGGAAGAAGAAGTAGAAGATGAAGAGGAGGCGCGACTGACAGCGCTGGTCAAGAGGGAGAAGCAGAAGCGCAGGCGAGGCGACGGCCTCTGGGAGCCGCACATGCGCGACAGCATCCTGGCGCGCAGCCAGACGGCCACCATCGACCAGTGGGCCGCGCTCAGCCGCAACAAGCGCCTGTGGCGCAGCGTGCGCGCGTGCCCCGCCACCAAGCGGCGCCTCCTCCAGGCCCTCCAGGACTTCTTCCGCATCGACGAGGCCACCGGCATTTGGACCTCCCTCTTCCGTTCCTCTGGTACTCTCTTGTTCCATCTCTTCTTCTACTTGGATTCAACTTTGATCTATGTGGGGGGGGGTGTAGACAAGGAGAAGAAGGCGAGGCTGCCGTCGATCAAGAGCCTGGAGACGGTGCTCGACGTGTGCAAGGCGCCGGCGCTGCTCGAGGTCATCCTCGAGATGCCCATGACCTTCATCGCCAAGTGCCTCCACCTGCTCAAGGGCGCCAAGGCCTCGCGCGGCGACTTCAACATCGTGGGCCAGCTGGCGCTGAGTCGGTCGCTGCCGGGCGGGATCGTGGCCGAATGCGGCCAGCTGCTGGCCAACGGGCTTTGTCGCGGGGCCGGCGTGAAAGATATCCCCGTGGTGCTGGCGCTCAAGCATCGGTGGTGCGAGGACTGGCTCATCGACACCCTCAAGCGGCTCGCCGCCAAGGCCGACGTACTTCCATGCTCCCCCACCCACCCACCTCCTACTACTACCTCCTACTTCTGATGTCCCACCCGATGATTGACTGCTTACGTGGCACCACCACCATCACTATCACCA
>CACVKS010001296.1:0-10924 GCA_902749335.1 Acanthamoeba triangularis
GCCGGTGTCGCGGACGAGGAAGAGAAAGTTGAGGCTGAGCACGTCGGAGAAGGCGATGACGAGGAGGAAGGACGCCGAGAGGTCGAGCTGAGACGAGGCGACGATGATGTGGTAGGCGCACGAGACGAGGATGAAGGGCAGGAGGAGCTTGATGATGAGCAGCGCGCCCATCACCCACGGGTTGAAGATGGACATGAAGCGGAAGGTCGACGACACCTCGAAGCTGCTGATGCTCGCGATGTTGCCTGTTCCGAAGAACGCCACGTAGCACAGGTAGAGCTGCACGCGAACGCACAATAAGTCGTTATTGCACGTCACGACACACGACGCGCACGACACACATCGCGACAGGCAGCGTACGAAAAAGAGGGCGATGCGCGCGTCGCCGATGGTAAGAGCGCGGGTGGTTCGGGAGGACAGGGTCTCGCGGCGCTGCCCGCGGAAGAGTGCTGCCTCCAGGTAGTACCACAGATAGAGCGTCGCGCTCAACGCGCAGTAGAACAGCACCTCATAGCTGCATTGATACGTTGTGCACAACCAACGACACGGCACAATAATAAGACCACTTTCCGCAAGTGAAGCGAGAGAAAGGAGGTGAGGGACGCACGAAATGCTGAGGAAGATGAAAGGCGCGGCCAAGGACAGGAAGAGGTTGAAGAGGAACACGCTCGGGTGCGTGCTGAAGACAAAAGGAAGTACCACGAGGGACGCTGGCAGACCGACGACACAGAGCGCGGCGTGTGAGTACGGTAGATGACAGAACACCACTTGGGAGTCTGGCCACAAGCTTGAGTAAGTACCCAGAGACAGCCAGGCGATCACGCGGTTGTAGAATGGAACGGGCAGCTTATTTTCGAGGTTGAAGTTGGTGCTGCTCACCACCCACACGGCCACGAGCACGGCGGCCAGCTATGCCGATGACAAGAATCGCGTGAGCCATACGTCGTCGAGAATGCATCAAGAGGGAGGGGCAGAGAAAGTACCTGGATGGCGGCCATGCGAGCCTCGGCGGGCGAGAAGGGCGGAAGATAGGCGACCTTGTTCCGCTCCGACTTCTCCTCCTTCTCCTTGCCGCCAACCACCACCGGCGCCGGTCGAGGCGTGAAGAAGAGCTTGACCACGAACGGTAGCGCGCCCAGGGCGAACGCCGCCACCCCGCCCGCAGACCTGATGTCGCCCAGCACTCGCGTGTCAGGTCTCCGTAGCTCACAGTCTACACGCACAGGGTGCTGGACACAGGGAGGGGCGCGTACACAAGAGAGATGGAGGAGCCGAATTCAACGGAGAGGAGCGGGAAGATGGAGAGGACGAAGCAGCACGCGGCCCAGCAAGCGCCCAGGCCTCCGCTCACGCTGCTCTCCTTCACCAGGGGCCAGCAGCCCACGAGCAGCAGCACCGGACAGAGCAGCTCCCGGTAGTAGTAGCTCGCCACCTACCACCGGGTCAGACACATGATTCAAACACACGACACACACGACACATGACACGCATGACAAGCGTAACGTACCATGACTTCGAGAATGGCGAGGAAGATGATGACGAGGAGGGAGGACATGATGAACGATGGAAGGGTGAGCATTGTGGGCAGGTGGTGCCTCAGGATGGACCTGGCCTTGTAGATCTGAGCCCAGAACAGAACTGCGCGCCATGGCGATGATATGCATCAGCACAGGTTCCCCCCAAACCATTGATCTCCTCCCACCCAAGTGCGAGTCGTAGCGGCTGTCAGGTGCGAGCGTACCAGGGAAGAACGTATAGAGGTAGTATTGGATCGGGGACGACTCGAGCCACAGGAATGCGAACAGCGCCGCGCCGACCAGGGCCGCCAACAGATTGGTCTGTGTCACCCAGGGTGATCCGGGGAGTCACCACCACGCGCAATGAAAAATTGCTTATCTTTTCTGTGATGAGTGAGGGGAGGGGGTACGTTGCGGTTGGATTGGGCCAAGCGGTGGCGCACGTAGGCGGGCAGGTTGGTGTTGTGGGCCACTACGTGGAGCACCAGGAACACGATCCATCCCACGTAGCCCAACGAGACCACCGAGAGCAGGAACGGCCAATCGTAGGTCTGGAAATAGTGGAGACCCTGCAGCGACAGCTCGATTAGGCTGCTGGATAGCTCCTGCGCCTGCTCGTGCCTGCCCGACGACATAAGCGCACGAATCGTCCGGATCTGAGCACAACCACACAATTCAGTACGAAACACACGCACACGACACGCCACGCGCTGAGAATTGTGTTATCAGTACCGTCGTATCAGCGTCGTGGAGGGGCTTGAAGTTCTTGAACATAATAGAATGGTCCCGCTTCATCTGAGCCTTGCGGAGGAACTGCTCGTAGATCTCGAGCGCATTCTGCAGCAGGCCATCGGACACGCTCGACTGCGGAGCGTCGATGTAGGCCGTGGGCAGCACGCCGACCGAATTCATGGGATAGGCCAGGCCCGCGAAGAACGACTGCACGCGCGCGAGGCGAGGCCGCACCACCTTCAGTGAATTCGTTTGGCCAGCGAGGCAGACGGGGGCGTACGATGAGAGGCGCCACGTCGGCTTGGTCGATGTCGAACCGCGGAAGGTCGGTGAGATGCCAGGCGATGGGCGCCGGCATAGACTTCTCGCCGGGCCGAGCAGTCGGCGGGTGCGGCTTGCGCGCCCCGGCACCCCACACAATGAACGGGGTCTCGGTGTTGTCCGGGTGCCCGTCGCCGTGACTTCCCTGCACATAATTCAAATTCAGTAATTTAGGCGTGGTCTAGGTTGCCCCACGCGTCGGTGTGTGGAAGAAAGCAGAGAGAGCACGCGCGTTCGCCCAGGGTGCACCTTGTTGTGCATGCCGTGATCGGAGGTAAAGATGTAGGTGGTCTTCCCGTCGCCATAGTACTGTTCAAACAGTTCGTAGAGCCGCTGCACGCCATGGTCGACGATGTCGATGTTCTCCAGGTACCTGTTCGCACGCGCCAAGAGAGACCGGTTAATGGGTGCCCCGGGTTGGATGGGTTTGGAGGGGGGGAGCGGAGTGACGAGCGCGTACTCGGAGGAGTAGGGCCGGTGCGCGTGGCCGTTGGTGTCGATGCCGAGCAGGTGCAGGAAGAACACGCTGCGCGATTCGTGCAACTGCCCGCGAGAGGATTAGAACTCAGGGCGCCGGATAACGACGCGGGCGTCAGTGTGGGTAAATCGTACCTGGTCGTGCAGAGTGCGGTTCTTGTGCGATGACGCAAAGAGTTCCTCGACGCGATCGAACACCCAGGTGTCCAAGTTCGACGCATCTGAATAACAGAAAGCCAGCTTCAACACTCAAGCACTCCGGCAATGTAGTGTATGTTGTGCGGGCGGTGAGCACCACCCATGGCGAATAGTACCCGACGCAAAGTCCTCGGAGTCTTCGTGGTACGAATGCGAGTACATCTGCGGTACGTTGTGGGCAAACATCGGCAGAATGTCGGGACTAGAGCGCGAGATCCAGTTAGCTCGGGGTGAGGGCTAGCACACGCCACGGTGCACTTGAATCTGATGCAGGGACTGGGGTAGGGTTAGGTACCTTCCCCACGACCACGAACGCGCGCTTTCGTTGAACACAGAGTCGAACTCGACCGGGTTCGCCTTCCAACCTGGACAGCGACAGCGGATGTGACCAGTGGCCGATGGTGAGTTCGTGTCGGGCACAACGTGCGCCTGCCTGTGCAGGCCCCGTACCCTTGGTCACGGCAGATACATCTTCGTAGAAACCGGCGAAGAGGGCGACGTGGCCGGGCCGACTTTCGGTGGGTACCCGAGCGTGTGACACGCCCCACCTGTGGATGAACACGTCAGTATTGTTAGCCACTGCGTCGCACTGCACGCCGAATCATCAGCAAAAAAGCGCTGTACCTGCCCTGCTTTTCGACGATGTCACGAAGAAAGTACTTGCCAGTCCCATCTCTCCGCTGCACCAAGGCCAGGGTCTCGAACAGTTTGTCCGCTCGCAGACCATCCGCTGTTGTGTGAATTAATTAGTATGCAATGTTGTTTTTTTTTTTTTTTAAGAAAAAAATGAAGGGGCAAGAGGGTGGGTACCCACGAAGACGAGGACTCGCTGCGCGGGTGGCTGCAGCGAGGAGGCGTGTGGTGTCATGCCGTGCACGATGGGCGACCGAAAATAGATGTCGATGATGCTGAACAGGTACACGCAGTGGAACAGGATACCGAGCACCACCAGCGACTTCAAGTTCCATTGAAATGCCCCCACTGTTGTGCCTGCAGAAGCCTGCCGGCCAAAGGAGGAGGTGGAGGTTGAGCCGCCTCTCCTCATCCTCATTCACTTTTCACGACAGGTCCCGCTAGATATGTGAATCTCTTCCTCTTCTTCTTCTTTCTGGAGCAGGAGTCTTGCAAATGATGGGCAGGGGACCCGTGTCGTCAGCCAGACCGTGGCCACTCGTCTCCTTCTCCAATGCACTTGGTGGATGCGCAGCTGAGGTTGTCCCACTGGCCTCTACGCAAGAAAATGACGAGAAATGCTTTTCTTTTATTTTCTTGAGTTGCCCTTGTCGTTTGCCAGGCTGGCGGCGAAGGACGTCGACGAAGAGAGCGGCTTGATCTCGAGTGAATCGCACGGCAAGATGGGTAAGCTCACGATCAAATCCCCCAGCGGCAAGGTGCTCAAGGAGCTCGAGGTCTCCGAGTCGTCCACCGTGGCTCAGCTGAAGGCGGCCTACGCCAAGGCTTGTACGACGATTTCCATATTCTCCCCCCTCCCGCCCGACATCTTGCAAGATTTTTTAATTGACTTTTCGACAGTCCCCAAATTCTATCCCGACCGGCAGAGGTTCTACCTGCAGGATGGAGGTACCACACCAGCCAAGCCGACTCTTGCCGGTTCATTCGCAGTAGATTAATGGGGTAAAACATATTAATTGACTTACTGCGCATTGGTATGTAAATTCAGAGACCAGGGTCAGCCTGGAGGATGAGAAGAAGCTTTCGACCTACAATCTGCTTTGCAACAAGAGGGATGACGTCGTTTACTTCCGCGATCTCGGTACGCCAGCTTAGCCGGGTTTGGGATCTAGGCCGTCTTATTGCGACCTGGCTGACGTTCCTTCTGTGCCGCACAGGTCCTCAGATTGCCTGGAAGACGGTTCTTTTTCCATCCTTTATGAAAGATTGACCGCTATTGCTTTGCATGCCGCGGCAATCGTGGTCTGTCGTTGGCCACAAATTCGAATCATCGACTAAACACCACGGTGGCCATTGGCAGGTGTTCTTGGTTGAGTACGCCGGTCCGCTGCTCATCTACCTGTTCTTCTACGCCCGCCCGCCGTTCATCTACCCGGCGTCGGACGCTCCGCACACCTGGGTGCAGAAGTACGCACCCGCCGCCGCCATTTTCGTGCACTCTTTTATATGCACGCTGTACGCTGTGAAATGTGTACTTATCCGCTGTTCGGTGACCGGTGCTTACGTAACAATAGCCTTGCTCTCCTCTGCTGGGTGGGTCACTACCTGAAGCGCGAGCTCGAGACCATCTTCGTGCACCGCTTCAGGTACTAGACCGGAGCGTTTTCGCGAATTCGCGTTTCAGCCTTGGCGCGCCTATGTTTGCCCTTAATGATGTGTTGTGCTTGTGCTTGTCATATATTAGCCACGGCACCATGCCGATCATGAACATCTTCAAGAACTCGGGCTACTACTGGGGCTTCGGCGCTCTCTGCGGCTACTTCGTGAACCACCCCTATTTCACCAACCCCGAGCCCACTCAGGTCTACACTGCCCTCGCGTTCTTCGTTGTACGTAGTCCACCCGATGGTCGTTCAGCTTTCCTGTACTGCTGCACAGAGATGTGTTTTTTTTTTTTTTTTGGCTCCCTTGTGCACCACCTTTCTAACGCCGCGCAATGCACAGCTTTTCGAGCTCGGCAACCTCATCTCGCACATCCAGCTGCGCAACCTGCGCCCGGAGGGTACTACCGTCCGTAGGATCCCCCGCGGCTTCCTCTTCGAGTTGGTGTCGTGCCCTAACTACACTTGCGAGATTCTCGCCTGGGTGTCCTTCTCGCTCATGACCCAGAGCGTTGCTGGTGCGCTCCTCCCCCCGGGACTTTCCCACTCGGCATTTGATCGCTGGGGTCTGGGAAAGAGACCAGCGTCGCTGAAAGGTCTTTTCGTTTTGCTTTCATGTGTGCGTGTCGTGTGTGCGGGACACTCCAGCTTTCCTGTTCACGCTGGTCGGCGGCGGTCAGATGCTGGTCTGGGCTCAGCAGAAGCACAGGCGCTACAAGAAGGAGTTCCCGGGCTACCCCAAGAACCGCAAGATTCTGATCCCCTTCCTTTACTAAAGCGAGAGAGGCCACACAGGCTAACGCTGCTTCTCACTAAACGCATCGTCGACGCTTCTACTCTCTTCCCTCGTTCGCGGTCTCTCACCTCCTCCAACCCGCTCCCCCACACACACAAGTTGTCATTACCGCCACCCGACAGCCAACCGCACGGACCGAGGCGATGGTGGGCCCAAGCTTGCCCCGGGGGCGAACCTGTCGCGTCTCCGCCCGCACCGGGCCGCAGTTCTCTACCCACGGTCTCCTTTTATTGAACAGCTACCGCCACGGCGTGAGTTCTGTGGTACACCCCTCCACCCGTGAAGTACGACACACTCACGAGAGTGCTGTGCGACGGTCACGAGCCAGCCGGGCCAGCTGGTTGCTTCCTGTCCCCCTCACGGTGTTCCCATCGGTGCCTTCGCTATCACTGTGCGAGCCCATCATCTGCCATCTGTAGCTCGCGCGGCTATCATCAGGTGTGTGGCGCCATCATCATCATCATCATGAGCTGCCTGATGATGTAACCGTCATCTAGTCTCTTTTGATGTTTGATGTCGTCTCGTCTATCCCCGCTGCCGACAACCCGTGGGCAGTTCCTCTTTCTCACAGCACTCCGCCAGAGGGCGAAAAGAAGGGACTGCTGATGATGGTCGTCGACGGCTTCAAGAAGGACGACGCGCAGTGACACGCGCCGCTTGACGTACCCCGGCCACTAAGGTGGAGAATTGGGGGATAGGAAAGCAGAGAGGCACTACGCGGGTTCGTTACGGACCTCCTGCTGTGCTGCAGAGGAGCGCCCCATTTGGGGGGAAAGCTGTAACGGCCAACAGAACGCCTGGCGCGTGACTGGCGCTCCGGCGCTGTACTCCGTTCGCAGATTGGCGGTTGTCTGGACCCCGGCAACGGGCGAACACGAGTTCATCTGACGTCAACCACCGCAACCTCCAGCTCGCCCAGTGGTTGGCCACATTTTTGCTGCGGCCTCGTTCTTCGCTCGCTTTTCTCCCGTTCCTTCTCGTCAGCTGCCCGCGAGCTTTTGTCGACACCGAGATGACGATTCCTCCAGGAATTATCCCCTCGCCCTTTTAAGGGTTTTAAAACCGAACAATTGCTGGACACCGGTGTCGACAACTTCAGATACAGGGAATTATCAAGGCAGCAAGTTTTGACATCCGGCCTTTATCCAGGGATAAATGGTATGCGAGGATCGCGTGCCGACAAACGAACAAAATAGCACGCCACGAGACGGTTGGCTGATGGACGAGTGTCAAGTGTTCGCGCGGAGAACGAGGCGTGACGCGAGCTGTTTCTTGAATCGCCATATGAGAGCCCTCGAGCGAGCGGCCCACGTGCGCTGTCGTCGGAGTCACTTTCGGACAACAGTTCAAGCCTGCGTGGCGTGCGGCGTGCGCGGTGTGTATGCGGGCGAGCTGATCTGGGCTGCTCCGGTCCGCAGTATCTCCCACCCCTGCTCGTTCCATCCGTTCCAGAGCTCTCTCCGCCCGTCACCTTTTTATACGACTGCGTCAGCGAGCTTGGCTTCACTCTTTTACTTCCACTTCACCCACCACATACACATCGCGCCACTTCACAGCCAGGGCCGCACCTTCCAGTTCTACTTTCCGCACACTATCACGCACACACACTCCCAGCCCCAGTTCGACCACTTGCCCAACTCCTTCACTCCAACCGAGACTCACTGCGGACACCACCTCTCTCCTTCCACACTTCACCTTCAAATTCGAACCTCTTCCTCTTCACGGACACCAGACGACCACACCGACCGACCACTCACCCAGTCGTCCAGCTCACCCTCATTTACGCTCCCTTGACGCGTCCCCCAAGCTCGAATTTTTGACTCCGAGCCAACAACCGCAGCGGACTTAGCCCGGCACACACCACCGAACCCACGCCAACGCGCTTCGCACAAACAACACCCAATTCCGAGCCCCGAACCATCGTTGCCGCCAGAGCGTGCTTCAGTCCCACGACCCGCCTTCGTTCGGTTCAGACCACACACAGACACACAGGCGGCATGTCGTCTTCACTCACGGCCTATCCGCACCACTTCGACGCAATGGAGCCCAACCCAATGACGTCGTCGGAGTCGAACCCGGCGGCCGAGGGCGCCAGCATGAGCAAGGTCATGCAGTCGGCGCAGAACATCTACCTCCTCTCACGAGTCGGCAACAAGCGCGGACTCGACCAGCCGGCCCTCAAGCGCATGCTCCGAGAGCTGTGCGACCTTGAGTCTCAGCTCACCACCATCAGCCCGTCGTCGTCGCGGCCCTCGTCGCCCGTGGCCGACATCTGCTCGTCACCCTCGTCGCCAGCCTCGCCGTCGACCTCGTCCTCAACCTCGCCTTCGCTCTCGTCCACATCGCCCACCGCGAGTCCGGCCCGCTCCGCCGCCGCTTCGTCGTCGTCAGCCGCCAAGCGAAACATCGCCAGCAAGAACACCAGCGCCAACAGCGACTGCAAGAACAGCAAGAAGCAACTCCGACGAAAGGCCTACGTCTGCAGCGGCTGCGGTGCCACCGAGTCGTCCCAGTGGCGCAACGGCCCCGACGGCACCAAGTACGTTACTGTTTTTTTTCCCCGCCTCTTTTTTTTGTCTCTTTCGTTCTTCTTCATTTTCGGACCAGGCACCTTACCTTTCCAACAACAACAGGATTTGTAACCCGTGCGGTATGAAGTTCTGGCGGCTCAAGCGGAAGATGATGAAGCGCCAGTCCGAGGAGATGGAGGCCACGGCCAGCCACAACCACGCCAAGGCCTCCGGCGGAGTCGTCCAGCTCCACCAGCTGCGACCGCAGCAGGAGAGCCAATCGACCGCTGCCGCTGCCATGGGGCTGCAACACCTGCACCATCTCGGCGCCGCAGCCGCCGCTGCCGCCGCCGGCCAGCTGTCGACCACGTCGAGCTACGCGCCGCACCAGCAGCTCTTCCGGCCGTACCACCACGGCTATCCGGCCAGCTTCATCAGCAACCAGAGCCTCCACAACCAGAACGACGAGGAGGTGATGGCCGCCGGAATGATGATGCAACACCTGCGCACGGCCTCCTTCTCGTCGATCACCTCGCGCTCGTCGACGCCCTCCTCTACGTCCTTCTCGAGCATCATGTCGTCGTCGCCGTTCTCGTCGCTCTCGTCGTCGTCCCCCTCACTCTCGACATCGTTCTCCAGCATCATGTCGTCCCCGTCGTCTTCGCCCTCGCCCTCGCCGACGCCCGACTCGGCCGAGAGGAAGCGCTCCAGCATCTACGACCTGCTCAACTGAGCCGATCGATTGCTTGCGCCGCAGACAACGACGACCGGTTCTCCTGCTCATCGTCAACATCGTCAACGAGCAGGGACCAGTGTACAGCGAACCACTAAGTTATTATTTAATCCCTCCACTTTGTATTCGACCGACGCGGCCCAGTCGACTAGCGTGCCTGATCGTCCCGGTCTCCTCACACATATTATACATATTTATTTATTTATTTATTTCGCTCCGTCGAAGCCCACCTGCGCGCATCCGGAGTAACATTCACATAAAGAAACTCAACTACACCATATCAACACACAGAACCCGTTCTATGGTTATGTGTGAGTGGGAACGTGTTCTTCTCAGAGTGGCCTGAATCGCTACACAGCCGCACACGCCCTCGCGGTGCGGTCGGCGAAAGTGCCCTGAAACAGTCTATGGTCGATTTTACACTTAGGCAACCTGTGCAACTCCTAATTGCTGTGTGCGATCCAGAGCGCTCTGATCACCGCTCATCTGCAATGCAGATGAGAATGAATTCTAGAGGAGATGCAAGCACGCTTTATCATAAGCCTGGAGGCACAGGGGATGATGACATGGGTGGTGTGGGGCTGTACATGCAACTTTGACCATTAAGACACCAACCATAACTGCCTGTCCCCAGCAACTTTTGAACTTGTAATTCCTGTTTGTGATGGCCAGAGGGTCTTTTTTTAGGTAAGGTGATCATGAAGTTGTGAAGTGGCATCTTCTTCTCTTTGGTGCTGATGTGGCGCTGTTTGTGGAATGTGTGCCAACTCAGTTCCACAAGCAAGTGCTACCATATTAGTGTTCTTCCAACTAGCTTCTCTTTATTGCGCACTTGGACACGGAGCTTATTTCTATTGGTCTGTTCGGCAATTTTCGTTCAGACCAGCCAAGCTTCGGTCCCTTAGTCTACTACATCTTCAGCCAACTGTGCAGATACAAGGCAGGCCAGGCGGAAGCTCATAGCAGAAAGATGGAAAGCCTTCATGACGTTTGGTACGCCCATATTTGATTTTCACGAGGTCAATTTGCCCTCTTCATCGTTGCTTCCCCATTTCGTGTGCACTCGAGACGACATCGTGCCAGCCCAAGAAATTACTGGCGCCTGCTCCATTAATCGCATCTTATTCTATTCTCATGTGTTTACCGATGCTTTACATCACCTGATTTCATATCTTAATCCTCGATCTCAATTCACCCTTGGTTAATTTCGCATGTGGTTTCGACGTGGCACACAGGGACGAGTATGGGACGGCCATCACCGCAACTGGTCTGGCCGTTGTTGGTGCTGCCGCTGCCTACCACCTCCTCGGTACCCCCCCCCCCTCTCTTCCCTTTTCCCCTCAAAC
>CACVKS010001297.1:0-10913 GCA_902749335.1 Acanthamoeba triangularis
CCTTCAAGCTCAAGCCCTACAACGTGCAGCCGCTACTCAGGGAGATCCGCGAGCGCCGCACCATGAAGCCGATGGTGTTCGTCGACGTGCGCGAGCGTGGCCTGATCCGATCGATCCCGCTCACCAAGCGTGACGTGAGGGGCTTCAAGGGCCGCAGCGACCGCTACCTCGACCTATGGGCCGCCATTCGCCGCAGCGACCCCCAGCGGCTCCACTCCGTCCAGAGCTCGCTGATCCGCGACCGGTCGGCCCCGCGTCTGGACCTCTTCCGCAGCCTGGCCGCCGCCGACGAGCGCCGCAGCGAGGTGCTCAGGGAGGTGGTCTCGCCCGAGGCCCGCACCCATCTGGTCCACGTCGCCCGTGACAACGGCGCCGGCGTACAGCCCGCAGTCAAGAAGGCCAAGGGCGGTAAGGCCAAGCTGCTCGATGAGCTGATGCAGACCGAGGTGGACCTCAAGCATGTGGAGACGCTGGACAAGTCCCGGCCGGCCATCGACAATGACCTCCAGCTCAAGACCTGGGACAAGAAGGGCTTCCTCGACGAGGTCCGCCAGGGCACCGAGCTCAAGCACATCTAAGCCATCAATATCGTCTCTCCTCCAGCCTCTTCTTCTTTCTTCTTCCTCTCATCTCGACCCTCACCAGACGGAGAGTCAATGACTCCTCAGCTCTTCTTTTTGTACACTTTTGTTTCATACCTCCAATCATCTTTTACCAACTTTTAAATTCAATTATGAACCACATGTGTTTCTTCACACGCCTGATCCCACTTCACTCATCTCGTGCTCATGGAGCCGCTCCTGGACGCTGGCCATGGCCCTCATCCTCCAGCGCGACCTGAGCCGCGCTGCTCCAGAAACTTCCCCCACAGATCACTTGGCCCAATAAGGTGCGTCAGGTGAGCAGGGACATGGGCAACCACCATAAGGTATGGGTGTTATAATGCCTGTATTTCTCTGGTTTTGCGATCAATTTGCTTGTAATGCCAAGCATGTGGAGCAACCATAATTAAAATGTTTAAAAAAAAGTGGAATTGCAAACATCACAGGTGCTTACTGGTGTACACCTATTTGGCAGGGCTGACCTCCAGTGGAGTGTTCACTAGCCATGTGCTGTTGGTGCACTTGGATGGCTGGCCCTGCTGGAATTGTGCTGGCAAGGCACTGCACTTGGAGCAGTTGTATGGGCATGTGTCAGCACTCTTGCCTGCTTGACAGAACCCATCACCACACTGTGGCACCTCTGCCTCCCCCAAAACCCATTGAACAAGCAATCCTCCAACACTCTCAAGCAGAAACAGGTGGTCTGGGAGGCATATGCAAGAAGTTGGCAGAGAGGGGCAGTAGGTCCAGGAATGCTGGCCTGTCATTTTCAATGTGATGTACACTTGGAACTGTCAGCCAGAGGTGATCAGCTTGGAGGGTGGTGCTGACTGTGTGCCCCAACTTTGTGGTGAGTGTGGAGTTGTAGTGCCAAAGATATGGGAAGATGCAGAGTAAGGAAGAGGATGCACAGAATGCAATCTAGAACCACCTGTTGGCTTGAGTGACCAAATATCCCACATTGTCCACTCTGGTGAAGTTGTTGGACAAGTCAAAAACTGATAGTGTTGTTGTGACAGAGTCTGGTTGTGAAAGTTGGGTCATTAGCAAAAGTGGTGCAGAGTGGAAAATGACCAAGATTTGGTACTGAGGGGCTGGGTTGTGGCAAACTGCCAATAAGGGGTCTTCAAGATGGCAATCTCCATGACCCCATTTGGAGGGAACACAAACCACGCCTGAGCTGATGGTGCCTACATTTGTGAATGAGTGATCAGATAGAGTAGATCTCCTCTCCTATGGCATTTCTTAGAAATACCAGGGTGGTGGTGGTTGGTGTGCATGTGGAGCGCCTGGCCAACTCCATAGGCCAGCATCTCATTAGAGTAGGCCCCCACACCAATGTCAGTCAATTCAATGAGTTGAGAACTGGTACACAGTTAGTGTGGGTGAGAACAAACAGTGCAGGGCATGTTAAGTGCATCTGGTGGGGTGTTTGCAGTTCTTTGTGTCTCTGAAAGTGCAGGTCCAGTACTCTCTTGTAGGAAGTTGAACAGGTAGCCACCACTCACATCAAACAGCACAGGACCTGCCACTGTGGTGACCACAGAACAACTGCCTGTCTAGGAGCCACTGGCCCACTGGGGGAGGTTTTGAGTATTGGGCCAGTCATGTCCATCCCATAGGGCACAAGCTTCAGCATAGGAGTGAGAGATGACTGTGTTGGCCTGGAGAAGGGTTGCAACCAGCACCACCACAAGAAGAAGGAACCACAGAAGAGAAGACTTCATGAAGGGCGAAGCAGGGGCTTGCATTGAGTGGGAGGAGGTTTGATACAGGAGGTCTGATTCTACTGGACAATATCAACAACTGTCTATGTCATTTAATTGCACCTCAACTGCGTTTTTGACTGTTTTTTGTCCCCCCCCGCCAGAATTTCAGCAAATGATGACTCTTCAGGCCGCTGTCGCTTTTAGGGTAAGTCTACGGCCGTAGCAAGTTTCTAGCAGCACACGAGGTAGAAGAGGAGATCTCCCAACAAGAGCGGTCGCATCACCTGTATTTTGAGAGAGAGAGAGAGAGAGACGGAGACAGAGAGTTTTGTAGGAACTGGTGACGATAATACAGGAGAAGACCAAAATGAGTTTGCTGATGGAAGGATTTCTGGTGAAGGAGGGAGGCTCGATTAAGACGTGGAAGAAGCGATGGTGTACCCTTCGCGACGGCGTCTTGGCCTACTACACCAAGAAGGTGCGCGCCGCATTTTTTTTTGTACCCTACGACTTGAAAGATGAAAGCTGACCCTTCTGCTACGCACTCCTGTTCGGACTATTATCGGTATATGTAGGGCGGAGAGTTGAAGGGAGAGGTGGCGCTGAAGGGGGTGGATGAGATCCAGCCGGTGAACTACAAGGCCAAGAAGAAGAACTGCTTCGCCATGGTGACCCCCGACCGCACCTACCACTTCTCCGCTGAGTCGGAGGAGCTGATGAGCCAGTGGGTGAGCCTTCTGTGCAAGGCACGTGACGCTGTCAAGGGCTACGCCCACGCCCCCAACAATACGCCTCTAGCCCCGGTATGCCCACCCTCCATTCAAGATTTGAATTGGAGAAGAAATCAAATCTTAATCTACATACCCTCTGCAGAGAGAGCAACCACAGATTTCGCTGGCTGCCTCGACTGGTGGTGCGACCAAGGCGAGGGTAAACGACTTCGAGCCCCTCTACGTGATCGGCCGCGGAAGCTTCGGCAAGGTGCTGCAAGTGAAGCACAAGCCCACCGGTAAGATCTACGCGATGAAGGTGCTCAACAAGAAGAGCATCATGGATCGCAATGAAATGGACCACACCAAAGCGGAGAAGTCGATCCTGATGAAGCTCGAGTCTCCCTTCCTGGTCAAGCTCTACTACTCCTTCCAGACCACAGACAAGCTCTATTTCATCATGGACTACATCAACGGAGGTAACTCAAAGCCAACCTGCTGAGCATCGCTCAAGAGCTTCTATGACTGACCTCGACTGACCGCTTTCTCGGGTTGCAGGCGAACTGTTCTGCCACCTGCAGAAGGAAAAGAAGTTCACCGAGGAGCGAGTGCGGTTCTACTCGGCCGAGATCGTTCTGGGCCTGGAGTACCTCCACAAGCAGGGCGTCATCTACCGGTAATGCCCGCTGCCTTTCGCCTATCCTCTGCGCCACTCACAATCTCATATCACCGGCTTGCCTCCCCCAGGGACTTGAAGCCGGAGAATCTGCTGCTGACCGCCGACGGCCACATCTGCATGACCGACTTCGGCATTTCGAAGGAGGGCTTCGTGTGCAAGGGCGCCAGGACGGCCACCTTCTGCGGCACCCCTGAGTACCTCGGTAAAAAGCCACCTTACTACCCATCCACCACAGTTCATCGCATGGCATTTGCACACGTTCGCTCACCGCCGAGCTGCAGCGCCGGAGGTGTTGGAAGGACAAGGCTACGGCAAGGAGGTCGATTGGTGGAGCTTTGGCACGCTCATGTACGAGATGCTGACTGGCCTGGTACGTTTATGATGTTCGCTACCGTTGCTTAAACCGTTGCGGCTCATCACGCGAATTCCATACAGCCACCGTTCTACTGCGACGACGTACAGGTCATGTACTCCAAGATCATGAACGAAAAGCTCAACCCACCGAAGAGGATTGGCGAGGTATGGTGACCTCAGCTGTGAATTAGGATGAACTTGTCCATCGTTGTCACAGGAGCTGATCATTGACTCTTGGTGCAGGTGGCGACCGATCTGCTGATGCAACTGTTGGAACGTAGCCCCGCTAAGAGGCTCTGCGACCCGGACAAGATCAAGGCCCACCCCTTCTTCAGCTCCATCGACTGGGACAAGCTGGCGGTGAAGGACCTCGTCCCGCCCTACATTCCTCCTGTCGTACGTTCTGCCACGCTCTTTCCTTTGTGGTGCCAAACTTATCGTGACCTCGACGTACTTGTTTGCGCGATCAACAGAAAAGCGCCCTGTCCGTGGCGATGATCGACCCCTCGTTCACGAACGAGGATGTGGCCATGAGCCCCACGGGAATGGACCCGGAGATGGCCCAGCAAGCCCACGTGGCCGACTTCACCTACGTCGCCCCCTCTGCCATCCCCGGAGGCCAGTGAGGAAGAAGCCATCTCAGGCTGTGACCCATCTGGCGCGCCATCTTCGCTGCTCCTCTTTACCCCTTGTACCCATGCCCAATACTACATTATCATTAAAAGGTGACCATTGTTACCTTGCAACCTTGATCAGCAAGAAGATACCTCCCCTTCCATTTGAATGACATATTATTCAACAGCTGTAGTTGGTACATGGTTGGTGGGAATCAGTGGGTGGGCTGCACGGCGCAGGGGGCCACGTAGGTAAAGTCATCCAGGTGGGCCTGCTTGGCTAGTTCGGGGTCCATCATGCCTCCCGGACTCTCGCGCACTCGCTCGCTAGTGAACATTGGATCGATCATGGCCACCGACATTGGGTCGCTCTGCACAGAGGAGAAGAACCAAACGATACCCGGTCACTGAGATCATGCAGCCACCAGCAACACCAACAGATGATGAGGTTTGTAACGTACAACGGGTGGGACGTAGGGCGGTGTGACTTTTCGCTCCTGGAGTTTCTCCCAGTCAATGGTCTTGAAGAAGGGATGGGCCTTGATTTGCTCGGGATCGCACAGCCTCTTGGCTGGATCTCGCTCCAGCAGCTGCAACAATAGATCCTGAGCAGCCTTGTGTGGAGAATGGAAACAGTGGGAGAATTATATCACTGTAGTTGGCAAGAGAGAATGAGGAGCATTACCTCGCCTATCCTGCTGGGCAGCTCGAGCTTTCCGTTCATGATGTCGGCGTACATCACCGCCCGGTCGGTGTTGAAGAAGGGCGGTTGGCCCGTGAGCATCTCGTACAACAGCGTGCCGAAGCTCCACCAATCGACTTCCTTGCCATATCCCTTTCCCTCCAACAGCTCCGGCGCTGCAGCAGGTGGGCACCATGGGATGAGTCCTCAAGTGAGGGTACGCAACTCAGTATGTGGGTCGGGGCTGTACCAAAGTACTCCGGGGTGCCACAGACCGTGGCTGTTCTGGCGTCCTTACTCACGAAGCCCTCCTTGGAGATGCCGAAGTCCGTCATGCAGATGTGACCGTCCGCCGTCAATAGCAGATTCTCAGGTTTGAGATCCCTAAGAGGTGCAATGGTGCGTGAAAGTGCGGTGGGTGTAAGAGAGTGTGGGTGTGGGACGGAGGGAGCTTAGATGGGGTCGTTACCGGTAGATGATGCCTTGGTTGTGCAGGTATTCCAACCCAAGCAAGATCTCAGCCAAGTAGAACCGCGCTCGATCGGGCTTGAACTTTTTCTTCTTCTGCAGGTGGCTGAACAGCTCGCCTCCGTTGATGTAGTCCATAACGAAGTAGAACTTCTCCGCGGTCTGGAAGGAGAAGTAGAGCTTGACCAGGAAAGGAGACTCGAGCTTCATCAGGATCGACTTCTCCGTCTTGAGGTGCTTGATCTCGTTGCGGTCCATCACCGTCTTCTTGTTGAGCACCTTCATCGCGAAAATCTTGCCCGAAGCCTTGTGTCTCACCTGGAGTACCTGCAATGTGTGGTGTGTGCCGTGTGTGTCGTGTCATGAACGTGCGGGCAGTGACGTGTGCGTCAATGACGAACCTTGCCGAAGCTGCCTCGGCCGATGATGCACAGGGCCTGGAAGTCATTTACAGTGGCCTTGGCAAACAATTCGGGTGGCTTGCTGGGCGCGATGCCGTGGAGGGTGTCGCGGGAGCGGCGCAGAGCGTCGATCCATTGATTCACCAGCTGTCTGGTCTCTGCAGAGAAGTAGTAGGTGCGCCCTGGCGTCTGGACCTCGAAGCAGTTCTTCTTTTTATATCGGACCGGTTGTATGTTTTCCACAGTCTTCATGTCCAGCTGGCCCTTCAGCTGAGCACCCTGTTGATCGGCAGCAATAGAGATTATCTTTCCGGCGTCAACGGTAGTCAACCCAGCATTTGGGTACCTTTTTTGTTTGATAGGCGAGCACTCCATCGTTGAGGATGCACCAACGCTTCTTCCAAGTCTTGATGGCTCCTCCCTCCTTGATCAGAAACCCTTCCATCACATTGAACCCCCCACTGCCACTGCGTGATAGAAGGGAACGCTCAGGTTCAGGAGAGGACATCTTCCTTTTGCTTTAGCCCTTGAGGCATCAACTTCTTCTTGAAATGTCGGATATCTTGAGTATCTTGGCTCCGCTGCCGATCTAAAAAAGCGCAGTTGCTCACACAGGTGCGAAAAAGCAAAGCGAGAAATGTGGAAGAAAATGAGAAAGCCGCAAAGACGAGAAATAAAATAAAAAATAAAAAAAGAGATGATGCGAAGACGTGCCGCGGGGGCCACGGGCTTGCTTCGAGCGCGCAGTTGCTCGGCGCCTACGTATGCAGTACCACTTACGATGAATTCGCAGAGGCAGCGATGGCTGGCAACGAAATCGTCGGAGCTGGACAAAAGGATGGCGGCAGCAGGACCGCGTCTGCCGGGAGAGTACGGTCGACGTCTTTGGCGATGGTGACGGCGAAGGACAGAACAGCAACAAGGTCATGGTCGACGGCTACAGCGGCTCGCGATTCAGCATCAACGGCGTACTGGTGCCCGGCCCTCTCTTCCTCCTCCCCACACTCCCCCTCGCCTGGAACGTCACCTCCCTCGACGAGCTATCACCCGAGTCCCTTGCCCTGGCCTATGCCATCCGCCCTCGCGTCTGTACGCTCCACGTCCACCACCACCATCATGATCGCACACAGCCGCGGTGGCTGCAGTGCTCTGCTGCTGGCTTACTGAGTCTTGTCTGCCTGGTCCTCAGCCATTTTGATATTGGGCTGCGGCCAAAGGATCAAGATGATCGACCCACAGCTGCGCGACTTCTTCCGCCAGAAGGGCATCTCCATCGAAGCGCTTGACACGGTAAGGCCTTTCCTACTCTCGCTTTGTCGCCGCCAAGGTGGAGACCGGACTGACAGTCTCCCGCGCTCGTGTAGTGGAATGCGGTGGCGACGTGGAACATCCTCAACCAGGAGGACCGAGCCGTGGCTGCTGCGCTCATGCCCTTTGATTACGAGTGACGAGCTCGTTCCCCCACCGTCATGACGTGTAGATATACACACTTAAAGGACAAGAGGGACAGTTCACAACGACATGTGGAGTGCTGCACGTGGCGGTCGAGGATGTCATGGGGGAGATTCACCCAGCTGACCCAACCAATGGTTGCACAACAGGCTAACCAATCGCCCGTGACCAAGCACGCAGCCGCACTCCAGCAGTGGTCCATCAAACTTGTCAGGGTTCCCCTGCCCTATTCCGTGGTACATGTCTCGTGGTGTCTCAGTGAAGGCCACCGTATAGCTTCCTCTCTCGACGCCGCTCGACTAAGATAGAAGTGAACGCCCATCCTCGAGGTACAAGATGGCGGTGGCTGTGCTAATGGTGATGCTGCTGGTTTCTTCTGTTCGTGGTGTGCTGGCCGCTCTCGTGGGCGTGACGGCAGCGCTGGGTTGCTCGTTGATGCGACGACGGCGCCGCGAGGCGAGCAAGGCCCGAAGCCAGGCGTGGACAGATCCCCAGGAGCAGTGCGAGGCCATCTACCATCACTTGTGCTGCTACGAGTTCCCCTGGGAGTGCTTCTACGCCATCAACTTCGCCTTCTACCGCACCTTCGCCTCGCCCACCATCTCGCGCCTCTACCACTCTACCGGTACGTCACAGCAGCAGCAAAAAAGGCATTGCTGGGGAGTCTGTCTGACTGACCATCGCCCACTCACTTCTTGTGCGCGGGGTGCCCAGGCCACATCATTAAGACCGCCGGCAAGCGGGTAGCCGACACCGACATCATGATGCACGCTTGGATCGGTATAGACTCGACCCTGTGGCGTAGTGGCGTAGTGGCGTAGTGGCTTAGCGCGGTGTGTGGCGATGTCAACGCAGATTTCGGTATAGACAGCAAGGAGGGCCAGGAGTCGTGGGAGCACCTCAACCGACTTCACGCTGTGTGGAAGAGGCGAACCAACAACCAGGATTTTGTCTACGTGCTATGCTGTTTCATCGTCGACACCATTCGCTTCATTGATGTGTTTGGCTGGCGCAAGCTCACCGCAATCGAGCGTGAAGGTACTTCGCGCGCTCTTTGTGTTGGCCGGACTCGTGTGTGTGTGTCGTGTCTTTGTATGTGGTGCTGATTGCACGCGCGTCCGATAGCACTCTATCATTTCTGGGCCAAACTCGGCCGACGGATGGAGATCGAGAACATCCCCGGTTCGCTCGAGGCTGCGTATCGAGTGGTCGATGACTACATCGCGTCCGACGTCACGTCAGCCGAGACCAAAGACGGACGGGACCTCACCAACTCCATCACCGACCTGCTGTGCCAGTACGACCGATGACCCACTGCTCTTGAAAACTTGACCCCACCACGACTCGACTCAGGTTGACGCCATTCGCTGCCTGTTCCGATTCCTGTAGGTGGTACTGGTTTGTGCCTCGAGCGCTCGTATACAGCGGTGCGAGTGCGCTTCTGACGATCATCGGCGGACCGACCTTCGTGCGGAAGGTGGGCCTGAGCGAACCCTCCGCGGCCATGACCTACGCGCTTCTCCTTCTCGGCCGCCTTCGCGCCGCAGTCTTGTCCTGCCTGCCCATGCGCACAGAGTACCTCTGCCCTGCCCGACCACTTCTCTTTCGAGGCTCCTAGGCCGCTCGTCGCTTGCTCACAGTGGCTCCAGGCCGCGACTCCTGTCCCAGATCCTGATGCAGGCGCACTATCCCATGGCCGCAGCCGCTGCCGGCGGCGCGGTCACACATCAGCGACGCAGTGGCAAGCTGTTGGACTTCTCGCTGGTGGGACCGGTCGGCTTGCTTCCCGTGCTGGAAGAGTACTTCCTACACACACTCCTGGGCGTGGTTGCCTGATGAGACTCACGTATTGCCCCCGCTGGCTCAGGGAGCGGTTGGCTGCTGAACGTCTCAAGAGCAAGACGATCGTACCCGACGCCTCGCGAGAGCCAGGGTCCCCTTCCCACAAGGGCCACGAACGTTCCAAAGCTTTTCGGCAATTACCGCGGACAAGCGGTAAAAATCTGACCAATCGCAGGTCTACGTTTTAGTGGTGTCCGTTGCCAATTTTTTCTATTTTTTTTGCTTTTGTTGCCAAAGATCGAAGAAGACAAAAAGCGAAGGGCGGGCACGACCAACAACACAAACCCCTTTCGACAAGGCCACGCTCGCGAGGTACGGCCACTCTCTGATCTTCAATTGAGGCGCCCGATTTTCATCTTGATCGATTTTTGTATCTTTCGTTCAATTGGGATCTTATGGAAGGTGTGTGGCACACTTGCCGTCTCTGGCTTTCATTTTCTGTGCACGCTACGTCCTGTTCGCCTGTTTAGGTCCTACCTAGGCCTTGTCCGTTGTTATTCATCGTGAGTATTTCTTTCTTCTTTGCGCCTCCACAGTCCACACAGATGGAGCAGTCTACGGCGAGTGGCGCGACGTCACCAACCACCGGCAGTCTCGCTCTGTCTCCCTTGCCACCATCGTCTGCGGACGGTGGCGCCCCGGCCGCTGTCGGCACGGATTCCGAGGCCTCCACTCCAACCACACCGGGAACGCAACTCATGCAGCCCGGGCACGCCACCACAACTGCAGCGTCAGCGTCAGCGCCAGCGCCAGAGCCGGCCTCAACCCCAGGCCTCCTCAAGCTGTCCTTCACTTTCACCTCACCGCATGCCGCCACGGCCGGATCGTCTCAATCCACCACCACCACCACCACTCAACCCTCGACTGCGCAGCCCTCCGCGTCGGTGTTGGCTCCGCCGTCTTTCTCCAAAGCGGAGACACCCGCTCGGTCGTCGCCAGCGCCACCAGGGGTCGCGACTACTCTCGGCGCCGCCACCAAGACTGCAGCTGCCGCGGGCGGACATCGTCCCCTGCTCCCGGCCGTCCCGCTCTCCCCACTGCCGCCACTCGCCAGCGTGCTCGCCTCGATCTTTCTGCCGCCCGCTGCCCCTGCCGCCGGCGCCGGCCCTGGCGCTCCGGTGCCCGCGATTCGACCGGCCACCACTGGCGGCCCAGCGGCCGGCCCAGCCAACCCTCGCCCTCCGCCGCAGCAACCAACACCACCTTCGGCTCCGGTACAGCCCACCGGCGCGCAGCCCGCTACAGCTCAGCCGTCGACAACGGCAACTGGTGCTGCGGGACCCCTGGCGGCCGCAGCGCCAGGTGGCGGTGTGACTCTCGCACCCCGGAGCGCTGCGCCCACTGCGCCGCCGGAGCTGCCGGGACCGTCGGCGTCGCTCTCTATCCCCATTCTGCTGCCC
>CACVKS010001298.1:0-10911 GCA_902749335.1 Acanthamoeba triangularis
ACTCGCCCCTCTTGCTTGTTGTAGGGCCACCATCTAACTTACCGCTTCTCTCCTAATTCGTAGCGCTTTCGGCGAGAACGAGTTCAGCTTCTACCAGGGCGACACGATCATTGCCGACGCACGTCTTCCCTTTCTTCTCTTTCACCAACGAATAGAGCGCTTACTACTCCCCCTCTATCCCTCTCCCTCTCTCGTGCGCTGCAGGTGTCGAAGGCGCTGGCCCTCCCGTCCGGAGAGGGTCTGTACGGCATCAGGGTAGCCCCGACCTTCTCCAACCCTCTCCTCATCCTCGCCGCCACCGTCGCCATGGACAGGTACGCAACCAACGACACTGCCCGACACATGTGAGCGTTGCAGTCTTCCCAACCAAGGGCTGTCTGACTGAGGGCAACACTAGAATCCACGACGTGACTGGCCTGCGCCCGATCTCGGGAGTCTACAGCGATTCCAGGAGGGCGGTGTCAAAGGTAACGCGCCGAGGCAAGAAGTCCACGGTGGTGACCACCACCGCCGCGCCCGTGGCCACCGCCACGACTACGCCTGTGGCCACAACTTCGACCCGTACCGCCGCGCCCGTGGCCGCAACGACCGCTGCTGCCGCCCCCGTCGTGACACCGGTGGCTGCCGCGCCCTTGGTGACTCCCGCTGCGCCCGTTGTCATGCCCGTTACGACCCCCGCGACGCCTGTGGCCGCTGTTGCGCCCGTCGTCACCCCCGTGGCGGCCGCGGCAGCCACGACCAACCCCTACGCCGCGTACTACGATGAGCGGGGAGTGCCCACGACGCCAGTCGTGTCCGTCACCACCGTGCCGCGGGGCGAAAGCCTCGCGTCCTATGGCACCGGCCTCGGTCCTATGGTACCGGCCGCGGTCGAGACCATGCAGCCCCGGGCCGAGCTGGCGGCCAGGGAGACGCTGAGGCAGGAGGCCCAGCAGCAGATGATGCAGGCCGAGCGGATCGAACTCGCCCCCATGGGCGGCGGCCCATCGACGATGGCGACTGGCGCCCAGCAGGAGGCGCACCTGGAGAAGGAGAGGGACCAGAAGATGACCAGCTCGGAGATCAGGCGGGCCCAGCCCGTGCAGATCCCCATCATGGGCGCCGGCACCTTCGATTGATCGAACTACCAACCACAACAACGAACCACAACAACGCCATCGTCAGGAGAGAAGCGGCCTCTGTACATAAACAAACATTTGGGTCCAACGAAAAGGATTGCTCTTCTCTCTGCGCGGGGGTGGTTCTGGTGGTGGTGGAAAAAGAGGTTTAGTACAAAAAATAAAGAAAGAGGGGTGCCAGCCGATGTCGCTCGAGTGGAGGAGGCTTAGGGCTCCTCGCGCTCCTTGGCGTAGCCCTTGGCCAGGAGGGCCGCCTCGATCTCGTCTAGGATGGCAGGGTCGTCGATCGTCGCCGGCGTCTGATAGGCTGCACATACAACACAAGGGCGGCGGTGATGAATAAACCGCAAGACACGGGCCCGACCGAGTGCGGGTGTGGGTGTGTGTGTGGCACGACGAACGAACCATGGCCGTCGGCGATCTTCTTCATGGTGCCTCGCAGGATCTTGCCCGACCGGGTCTTGGGCAGACGGTTCACCGGGATCGCCACCTTAAGTACCCCCGCCAAACAACCAATCGCGACCCCACGTCATCAGCCGTGCTCTGCCCTTGTTAAATCTACATGTAATATCAGCGCGCGTCGTGAGCGCTGGGTACCTTGAAAGTGGCAACCGGGCCGATGCGCTCTCGCACACGCTTGATGCAGTCCTTGGCCACCTCCGCGCTGTCCCTCGTCACGCCAGACTGACATGCGCTTGCGTTAGTGGCCGCTTGACTCGCCTACAGGCACTGCTTGAGGCCGAGAAGGACGCGCGCTGGGGTACCTTGAGCACGATGAACCCGACCGGGACCTCTCCCTTGAGCTGGTCCTCGGCCCCGATCACCGCACACTCGGCCACATCGGGGTGCGAACTCAGCACCTGCCCACCACCACCACGATAGTCAGGAAAAAGAAAGAGAAAAGAGAAGAAAAGCAAAAGCAAAAGTGAAAGTGTTGTCGCACCTCTTCGAGAGCGCCGGTGCTCAGCCTGTGACCTGCCACGTTGATCACATCGCTGTGCACATCCACGCACGGTCAGCGGGGTACAGCCGAGCCACGAAAGGTGGAGACGTGCTTTGTTGGGGGTGGGGGATCGTGTACTCGGTGCGGGCCATGATGTGGATGTAGCCGTCGCTGTCCACAAAGCCAGCGTCGCCTGTCCGTATGTCAGATACAACAGAGGCGAGGTGGTGTGTGGTGGTGGTGGTGGGCAGTACCGCATCTGTAGTAGCCGGGGTAGGTTTGGAAGTAGGAGCTGTGGTACTTTTCCTCGTCGTTCGGCCACAGCGTCGGGAAGCAGCCCGGCGGCAGCGGCGATCTGGGGTTGATTAGCAGAGCTCCTTCAAGGAATGCGTGGTATGGATGGAGGTTGGGAAGGACGAGTGCTTACTTGACGACGACTTCGCCCRGGTGGCGGTTGTGAGGCAGCTCTCGGCCGGTGGTGTCGTCCAACACGCGCACGTCGTAGCCCGGCACGGCGAGACCGCAGGACCCAGGCTTGACCTTGACGTGGCTCGAATTGGCCAGCACGTGGGGCTCGGTGCCGTAGTCCAGCCCCAGGCACTTGGCCCCGATCGCCCAGCCCGTCTCCGTCTGCCACCTGGTCCACGAGGTGAGAGGGAGGGCCAGTGGTAAGCCGAAGCCCTGCGCGAGCCCACGACGCGGCGACAACTGTGCGGGAGAGGGCGGCTGACCAGTGGTCGATGACGGGGATGTGGTGGAGCAGCTTCTGAGCCCAATGGACCGTTGCCGGATCGGCCCTCTCGCCGGCCAGGAAGAACGCCCGCAGGTTGGACATGTCTGCCAGACAGAAGAGCAAAGGGTACTGCGATCAGAACTGGAGGCCAAGCCCGAGTGGCTTAAGTCAGGGGGGGAGGGAGAGAGAGATTCGTATGTACCGTATTTGGCCACGTTCGAGCCCTCCGGGTCCTCCTTGCGGATGGCGCGGACGGCGGTTGGGGCCATGAAGGAGACGTTCACCCCGTGCTGGCTGATCACTCGCCAATACGCCCCGCTCTGTGCGCGCCACGTATTTTTCACAAGTGCCATCACATTTTGATGAATAATAAGGCGGGACATGTTACGTGGCAGTGCCTGAAGTAGCCTCGGGCCGAGGGGTGGACGTACGTCTGGGGTCCCGACGGGCTTTCCTTCATAGAGCACCGTCGTCGCGCCGTGCAGCAGCGGGCCGTAGACGATGTAGGAATGGCCGACGACCCACCCGATGTCACTGAACGAATCACAACACACACACACACACACACACACACACACACACACACACACACACACACACACAACACGCGCACGTATATGTCAGACAGGCTGCGCGTACAGCTCGGCTCTGTGGATGCCGACAGTACCTGGCGGCCCAGAACACTTCGCCGGGCTTGAGGCCGTAGACCATCTCCATGGAGTTCTTGAGGGCCACCAGGTGTCCGGCGTTGTCGCGAACCACGCCCTTGGGGTTGCCCGTGGTGCCCGACGTGTACAGCACATACAACGGGTCCTACGCGGCCAAGCCGGGCTTGGAGTTGGCGGTGGTGAAGGCTATTGGGCGTGCGTGCGCGCGTGCATGAGGTGGACCACAACGCACATGGGAGTCAAGCTCGGTGCAGTCGCTGAAGGGTCGGGACCTGGCCATCTCCTGGTCCCAGTCGTAGTCCTTCTGTTCTGCCGTCTGCACGAGAGTTGCCTGGGTCTCGAGGCCAGGTCTGGCGCAAGATAAGAGGGTTAGGCGTAAGTGTGCAAGGGCGGCGGAGTGTGGGCGGCTCACCTCTGATAGATAATGTTGGCGTGCGGTTTGTGTTTCGCCATCTCAACGGCACGATCGAGCAGCGGCTTGTACTGCACGACGTGATGGGGCTCGATACCGCACGAAGCCGAGAGAACCACCTGCGCCCCCACACGCCCCAAGTATTTATAAATGACCCGCCACGCCATCATAGATCTCACTGGAGTGTTAAGAGCCCGCTGTCGTTACCTTGGGCTTGGCGTGGTCGATGCGCACGGCCAACTGATCGGCCGCGAAGCCGCCAAACACAACCGAGTGAATGGCGCCGATGCGGGCACATGCCAGCATAGCGATGACAGCTGAAGAAGAAGAGTTAGAGCTACAGCCGTCAAGAAATGAGCGCGATCGCTGCCAAGATTACCATGAGGGATCATGGGCATGTAGATCAGCACGCGATCGCCCTTCTCAACGCCGTGCGTGTTGGCCAGCACGCCCGCAAAGTGTGTGACCTTGGAGTGGCGAGTGTGGTCCCGGGTGAATGAGCGAGGGTGAGCCAATCGGCAAATCAACCTTGTGGCGTACGAGCACGGTACCTGCTGGTGAAGGTCCTTGTAGGTGTACTTTTGCAGGTTCTTGCTGACGGGGCTGTCCCAGATGAGGGCCACCTGGTCCCCTCGCCCTGCAATCAATTGCAAGAAGAACGTGTGAGCAAACAGCTACTACTTGAGCCTGCTGGGTGTGCCAACAACCTTGGGCGATGTGGAGGTCGAGGGCGTTGTAGCAGGTGTTGACCTTGCCGCCGGGGAACCACCGGTAGAAGGGCGGTCGCGACGAGTCCAGCACGCTGTCCCACCTATTCACAATTAATTATAATATTAAAAATAATTTCAAGAGTAATTCGTTGATTCAGAGATAAATAAAAAATAAATATTAAAGAAGGGGGGCTACCGCTTGTGCCAGTGGACCTTCTCGGCTTTGGAGGCCCAGTAGCGCTCGGGGTCCTGCACCGAGGCCTTGAACTCGCTCTCATAGGACGGCAGCCCCGACTGAGCAACGCTGCTGGCCCACCTCGCTCGCAGCGGCAGTCTTAGCACGGCGCTACGGGCGCTGGCCGTGGTGGAGGCCAACACGCAACCCGCCGATGGGCCGGCACCACCGTATCGACGCGCTGCAAAGCGAGCCGACTTCATCTACCACTGTTCTGCAGGTGAGGTGTGGTAGATATGGGATATGGGGTAATCGGGATTGCGGGGTGCAGTGGGTAATGTTTCAAAGCAGTGAAGAAAATGAGAAGATGATACGCACTGGCGGGCTTGGCAGCCACACAAATTTCATAGACATCCGGAAAGAAAAGAAGAAAAATAAAGGAAAAGAGCTCTTTTCTTGTTATATCTTTTCTTTTTTTGGCGTGTTCGAGTGTCTCTTGGACCATTTTATCGAGAAGGAGAGGAGTAACAACGCAACATGGGCTCCGGGGGAAGTCGTGAAGTGCCACCTGGCAGGGTGGACAGTAGTGGCGCTGCCAAGCTAGAGGATAGATTTCTCATGACTGAACGTGACAGAGCCGGCTGTCTGTTCATCATCTCAACGTCCAAACCGGCTGCTCAAAGTCCCGAGTACCACTACAGCGTGGTGGTGGACGTGTCGGGCGAGTCCGACGACAGCTGGTTGGTGGGCAAAGAGCTCAGCGTTCAGGTCGACGCCTCCTCCAAGGTCTGTTACGTCTTCCGGCACGACAAGGGGCGATGGCCCCTAGCCAGCCTTGCCACGTGGAAGCACCTCGGCCGACTGCCGCTGCCACCAGACATCTTTGCAGACGAAGAGAGTTTCAACTCGTCGCACCCCGACCTGTGGGGCACCAAGCTAGACATGGTGGCCAGCGAGCTGTACACACAGATGGTGAAGGAGCTGGGCCGGAAAGGCTGGCCCCACGAGCCCTCACTCATGTTCGCTGAGCGATTTGCAGCTCACATGCTACCCGACGAACGCGTGTCTACATTCCCCAGCGAAAGCTGTGGATAATAATATTCAACAGTTGTAAATATATTGCCCTACGATGGTTATGTGTGATGCAACACACGACCGTTGGCTCATGGTTCTGCAAGGGGCAAACACAACACACAAAATCGACACGAAGGAGGATTCGAACTCTGTGAATGATGTCCTTGCTCACGGAGTGGGTGCGGAGGATGTTTATTCTGATATACAGAAAAGGCTTTTTGATATATTTTTTATATATTTATATAACCAGTAAACTATCGGAAATGTTCAGCATTTATTTATTTATTAATACACAGAAAAAAGCAGATAAACGTTCGTATCTTACAATATCGTGACACCACAGGCAAACAAGACCGCACAGGAAACAAAAGATGGAGGCTGACCGTCCGCTGCTGATGATTCCGGGACCCATCGAGTTCTCGCCTGCCGTGCTGAAGGCCACTGGCGAACCGTCGCTCTCGCACGTTTCGCCTGACTTTATCAATCTCTTCAGCGAGGCGCTCATCCTCCTCMGCCAGGTGCCACATCTTGCCAATCATCATTCAATTTATTTTAACCATTCATTTATAAATCTTATCTTACGAGACTCATCTCTTATTGCCCCGCTCGGCAGGTGTTCTTGACCACCAAGGCCCAGCCCTTCGTCGTGTCGGGCTCCGGCACCCTCGGCTGGGACATGGTACGCCGCGGCCCACCACATTTACTTGCCGATGTGCACTCACCAACACGAGATCGATGTGGGTGCACGCGCCCGCTGCAGGTGGGCGCCAACCTGCTGGAGCGGGACGAGAAGGCCCTCGTGGTCTCCACCGGCTACTTCGGTGATCGCTTTGCCGACTGGTACACCACCCACAACACGCACACAACATTCATTTTTATTATTATTATTATTATTATTTAACGGATAATTATGTTATTATTTCTTTATTGGTTGGCAGCTTGGAGTCGTTCGGTGCGCAGGTCACGAAGTTGAAGGCGGCCACGCTCGGCGACTGCCCCACCGTCGAGGAGCTCAAGCAGGCCCTCTCGCAGGCCTCCTACAAGCTCGTCACCCTCACCCACGTACAACCTCCTTACATTCCTGAGATTCCTCCTCTTCCTCGCACATCTCCGCTCCGGCTGCTTACCCGGTGGTGCAGGTGGACACGTCGACGGGAGTGCTGACCGACGTGAAGAGCTTCGCCAAGGCCATCCGCGAGGTGTCCCCGCAGACGCTTGTCGTCGTCGACGGCGTGTGCGCCACGGGTTCGCCCCCGCCCTCTCGCCTCCTCCGGTGGTCGGGCGATGACTCACGCACACGGCGCGCACTCAAACAGGTGCGGAGGAGTTCCGGATGGACGAGTGGGACGTCGACGTCTGCCACACCGCTTCCCAGAAGGCCTTCGGCGTGCCGCCCGGCCTCGCCATTCTCCTGGCCAGCCCTCGCGCCATGGTACGCCCTCCCACGTACCCAGCAAGGCCTCATCGCTTTGTTGGCAAGCGACTCATCGCTGGCGTCATGGTCGTCCTCGCGCAGGAGGTGTTCGCAAACAGGAAGACGCGGCCGGCGGGTTACTTCATCGACTGGAACCGGTGGCTGCCGATCATGCAGAACTACGAGGCCAAGAAGGGCAGCTACTTCGCCACGCCGGCGGTGAACCTGGTCAAGGCGCTCAACGTGAGCCTCAAGGAGATCCTGGCCGACGGCATGGAGAAGCGGTTCCAGGCCCACGTCGACGCCTCGCGGAAGGTGCGCGAGGCCATCCGCGCGTTCGGCCTCGAGTTCATCCCCGTGCGCGAGGAGCTCTTCGCCCACACGCTCACCGTCGTGCGGCTGCCGGCGGCGGTGACCGACGGCGCCAAGTTCCTCGGGTCGGTGAAGCAGCACGGCGCGGTGCTGGCCGGCGGCCTGTTCCCCGAGATCAAGTACTTCCGCATCGGGCACATGGCCTACTCGGTGGTGAGCGAGGCCGAGCACGGACACCTCCTCCGCACCCTCAAGGCCATCGAGGCCGGCCTCCGGGACTGCGGCTACGCGGTGCCCGAGAGCGCAGCACTCCCCAACAAGCTCTAACTTGTCTTAGGGACGACCCCGTAATCACGTGCGCGTGTCCGATAAAGATGAATCTTGCACCACACACCGCACGCAGGGCACAAAAAGGCAAGCTGGTGGTGGAAGAAGTGTATGTGTGTGGGCACACGTACAAGAGGGAGGCGGTTACTGGGCCTTCTCGACCTCCATGGCGATGTCGGAGCTGATGTACTCGTGGGAGGAGGACGAGGCCAAGTACTCGCGCGACCGCTCCACGTCGACGAAGAGCTCGTACACGCGCTCGATGTCCTGCGTGTCGACCTTGGCCGCCTGCAACCATCATCACAACGCCCCGAATGGTGGTTCCATCAGCCCACTGCGCACGGTGGCTTGGTGGGGGGAAGCAAAAGGCGTACAGCGCGCTTGGTTGCCACGAGAGCCGATGCGGTGATCATGTGGATGGCGTAGCGCAGCGACGTTTCCGACCTGCACACCACCACTTGTGAGCCGGCGAAGGGCGTGCATGCAGGTGCGCGCGCAACAGATGAACGTACCCGATGTTGGTGAGCAGGAGCACGGCCTCCTCGGTCATCTCGACATCTTCCTCCGAAAGCCTGCAGAGGAGAGGGGAGAGCGTGTGAGCTTTATTTGTTGGTTTAGGAGGGAGTGGGCAGAGCGGTGTACCTGATCCGGATGATCTTCTGGATCTCCTCCGGTGTGTAGGGGTTCGTGGAGATGATGAGCGTTCGGTCCAACAGATCCGGCGGCATACCGTGCGGACCCTGTGAGCAGAGCGCAGAGCAACCGCACCGATGAGCCGGAGGTAGGTTAACACAGGAGCGGCGATGGTGAAGGTAGGGTACCTTGTAGCTGGTCCCTCTGATGGTGGTGATACCCCTGTTCGAGGCCATGACGAGGATGGGCGACATCTCTCCCTCCAACGCTCTAGTGCGAGGGAAACCAAGAGAAACGAGAAACGAGGAAAGAGAAATGAGGTCTCGACCGCTGACCGTACGCGGATATAGGCGGTCGGGGGTTACCTGTTGATGTAAGAGAAGCACTCGATGTCCAACATGTGCACCTCGTCAATGAAAAGAACCTGTTGACAATAACACGTTAGTACATTGCGAGTTGAGAGAATAGAGAAAGAAAGTGAGAGTGAGAGCGAAGTAAAGAGGGAGTAGAGGTGGACACATACGCCGGGAACGATCTCGGCCTTGCCCTCCTCCTTCCATTCGGCGACCTTGGCGTCGATCTGCTCCCGCACCTCGGACTTGATCTCACCAGTGTCACCTGGCCGGGTGCACAAACCACGGTCAGTCAGGTCCCGGAACGGTGGGTCTCTCTTGGCACCCACCCACCAACCGACTCTCCAAGCAAGGAAGCAAGCAAGCCCCAGAGGGAGGGGGAGGGGGTGAAAAACGCTACCAGCAAAGAGGGCGAGGAAGCCCTGGGTGCGCGAGTTGATGACGTCGATTTCGTGCAGGCTAACCGTGTGGACCACCTCCTTCCTCTTCTGCAGTTCTCCCTCGGGCGTGTTGATCAGCTTGACCTGCGATTGCGAAGCGTCATGATCGTTAGCACAGTGGCCACCAACCACCACCCCACCCCATGGGGTTATGTTGCGCTGGGACGTACGCTGGGGCCTCTCACGGAGTAGTCGGAAGCGCGGCTGAACGAACGGCCGAGCTTGGTGATGCGACCCGACGCCTTGTCGATCGAGATCACGTCACTGTGCGCGCGGGAAACAGGCAACGATGAGAGGAGAAGGGAGGTAGTTGGAAGAAGGGGAAGCCGGCGAGTACCCTGCGGTGACCTTCTCCTTGGCGAGGGCATCGATCATCTTCTGGCCCAGTTCGTAGATGGTCTCCAGATCAGTGGTCTTCATCGTGATCTTACCCACTTTGAGACCCTGTGAGATGGGCGGTGATGATTGCATGTGAGCAGCAGGCAAACGATGGTTGACCGCTCCTTCCGATTAGGAGGCACCGCACGAGGAGAGAGAAATTGTGTGCTGAGTTAGCGGCCCAGGAAAGAGGTACGTACCGCACCGCCAGCAGGTCGGTCAATCTGAATCTCCACCACCTCACCCTCGATGATCTCGGTCTCCTCCTTGATGCGGATGCCGATCGACCTGCGCCCGTCACATCAATCGCCGCATGTGTCGTTTGGTGAGAAAGCATCACTTGGGATTGTTCACCAAGCGCGATATGTCGAGATGAGGCGCACGCACCGCCTGAAGGCCTGGGTGATGGCCTCGGTCTTGGACATCTCGAGCGAATAGATCTCCGAGCCGGCGATCATGGTGAAGGGCGTCTCGGGGCCGAGCGTCTGTGCCATGCCCATGGCGATCGCCGTCTTGCCCGTACCTGCCGTGTTGCGTTCGTTGAAGTGGCAAAGTGGTCAGCAAAGTGGTTGGACCAGGCCTCGCAGGCGGCGAAGAAGAGGAGGGGTACCGGGCTGCCCAGCAATAAGGACGGCACGACCAGCGATCTTGCCCTCCTTGATCATGTGGGTGATGATGCCCGCAGCACGGCGGGCCTTGAGCTGACCCACCAGGCCGTCGCTCTCGGGACGTGGCGTGAACTTCTCATCCAGGCCCAAGCCATGGATGTGCGAGTGGGCACCTGCGTTAGATTAGAATTAGTGCAATCTTGCAATTGGACCCTACAATATCAATGCTGAGCAAAATTCGGGGGGGTTCGGGATGCGATTCAGGGCGATTAAGCGATTAGAGAGTATGTATAAGTCGGCATACCAATTCGCTCGATGCGCGTGATGTCCTTCTCCACCGCGGTGTTAATGCCAGCCATGGTGCTTCTCCGTCAATCGCGAGATTAAATCCTCAGGGAAAGAAAGAAGGGAAGAAAGGAAAGTCCAAGTTTCTTGTCGACCTCTCTGCGAGCGCTGAGATTTGGGTTTCTCGATCGTCTTCTTCACGCTGGTGTGGCCGCTGTCGTGTGGCCAGGACTTACGAACCTTCTCAAGTCCATCTCCTTCGTTCGTAACCCGTACATACCCCATCCACATGGAAAAATCTGTAGATTTTTGTGGACCAGGTTTGGTC
>CACVKS010001299.1:0-10904 GCA_902749335.1 Acanthamoeba triangularis
GCGTGGTGGTGGTAGCTGTGGTTGAGGAGATGTACAAGCAGAGGGAGATAAGATAGCGTAATGGTCGCCTTGGTGAATGACGGACAAGTGCGTGGGTGGTGTTTGCAGGGGACTGGGGGAGTTACGGCAAGTGAGTTATGCGGGAGAACAAGGTCAGCCAGGTCGATGTCCGCACCGGGGACGTCAACAGTGCTCAAGTCCCAGCCGCCCACAGCTAGAGGGACGGCAGCGAATCCCAGGCGTCCTTCTTGCTTCGTGCTCACTTGGGCGGGGTGGGCTCGCCTCCTGGCGGAACATCTGCCATTCTCTTCTTGCTTGTTTGTTAGCCGGAAGGTCGCAGTTCTCTGGTTGGCGGACGCAACACACAAACCAATGGAATTCCGTTGCTAGCTCCAGAAACGGAGTTAAGATCCCTAAATTTCACCCGCTTGGCGAAATCAGCGGGCGCTGTCTGCGAACTGTGAAATTCCTGCGGAGAGCACACAATCTTGTTTGAGGGCGCCCACGAGTGGACTAATGGCGCCTCACTTTACCTCCACACAAACTTGCAGCGCCTCCGAACTCAGTGGGTTGAACACTCCTGAAACGTTAATGTTGCTGGAGTGCCAGCACAGGGGCACATCAAAAGAATACTTCGAATGCATCTGGCTTCGGTAAACAGAATGTTGGTTCAACGGCGACGGTAGGCGTCGTAGAGCTTCTTGGAGCCGACGAGCACTGCCACGCCCACCAGCGCACCGGCGATGATCGTGGGCAGGTTGGCCATCGACAGCCAGCCACTGCTCTCGGACTCCCTCTGCGCGAGTTGGACTGATGTGAGAAAAACCGGTACGAGGTAAGTTGCGAGGGGGAGGAGTAAGGAACCTGGGCAGGCGTGGACCGAGAGGTCGGGGTGGTGGTGGCGATCGGAGTGGGCGTCGACGTGGTGGTCGTCGTGCTGGCGGCGGCGGGCTTGGCGGCAGCGGGAGCAGACGACGACGATGAAGACGAAGAGCTGCTCCAGGCCCGCTGCGAGGGCTCGAATCCAGCAGCCTGCGCGATGACCGCGTTGTGTGTGTGGTGTGGGTATAAGAGCGGTGTCAGCGATCAGGTCGATGTCGGGTGAAGGAACGCGCGTGTGTCGCCTTTATTGCAGAGAGCTCGAGCGCCGGGAAAAATGAGAGCAGCGCGCAGAGGCTTAGTTGACCTTTTCGAAGTAGCTCAGCGAGGCCTTGGGGTCCGGCTTCATGGTCGCCGCGCCGGGGGTCCAGTTCACGGGGCACACCTGGACATGATCGCACGACGACGTCAAACTCGACCACACGCTCGCGGGGAAGAAATAAAACAAGTAATTGGCGTACCTCGCCGTGCTCGTCGACGTACTGGAACGCCTGCACGAGACGAAGAACCTCGTCGACGTTGCGACCCACGGGGCTGTCGTTCTTGGTGATCTGCACCACGACACCTGAATAGAATTGGCCACCCACCCGAATCGAGAGGGGATATCAGTGACTGTCTGACACGGCTGGCGGCCAGCAATATCGAAGTGGGTCGGTCGGTGTGGTTCTTACCCTGCGGGTTGATGATGAAGAGGCCGCGGAGGGTGTGGCCCTCGCCCTCGATCAAGACGTCGTAGTCCCTGGCCATCTTCTGGCGGAGATCAGCAATGAGCGGGTAGTTGAGCGCGCCGCCCAGGCCGCCAGCCTTGCGCGGAGTGTTCAACCACGCGAGGTGCGCATACTTGCTGTCCACGGACGCACCCACCACCTAGAGAAGGGGAAAAGGTTCCCAAGCAGCTGTTAGACCACGGGCTGTGTGCCGAGTGTAGTTGGCGATGTGTGCACGCGTCTCAGTACCTCGGTGTTGAGGGCCTGGAACTCCTTGATGCGGTCGGAGAAGGCAAGCAGCTCGGTAGGGCAGACGAAGGTAAAATCGAGCGGATAGAAAAAGAGCACAAGGTACTTGCCTGCGGGCGAGCAATAATGACACAACAATAATGTTAAGTAATTCATAAAGAAAAAGTATGAAGATATATATATATATATAAAATATGTGCTTGCTCGGTACCCTTATAGTCGGAGAGCTTCAGGGTCTTGAAGTCCTGTCCGACGACGGCCTCCTCCTCGAAGTGAGGCGCAGGGAAGCCCACGCTGGCAACGTTCAGCTTCTTCCTGATGAAGGCGAAGGTCTGCTCCCACGACTCATCGATCACCGACTGTGTGCATGAACAGAGAATCAGCACACGTGACGCAGGACGCTCTTTCCGCACAGGCGCACACCACGAGCCGGATGCAATGGTGGATTGGCACGCAATCCGATCCGAACCTGAGGAGCGCCGTGAATGGGGTTGACGAAGCCGTGGCCTACACCCTTGTGCAAAATAATCTGGGAATCGGCGTTGGCCGACTTGAGCTTCTCAGTCAGGTCCCGCGCCGCCTAAATGCGTAAAAAAGAAAAGATAAGAAAACGAACTCAGGTACGGTGTGGGGAGGTTGAGCAGAGAAGGGTCGGGTTACCTGGGGATCAGAGAAACCGGCGTAGGTGTCCAGCTCGGCGAAGTGGCCGAGAATGGGCACACGGATGGTCGACACGTCGGCCAACTGGGCCGGCGGGATGCCGTAATAGGGCACAACTGCTCAGAGACGAACAACACAGGCACGTTACGGCACGCGGCGTGATCAACACAACTTTCTACTGAGGCTGAATCGCGTATGGGGCAGCACTGCAGTGCTCGTTGGCGTACCAGCGTCGACCTCGGGCACGAGCGCAGCGCTGGCGAGGGCGAGGGCGCCGCCCATGCAGAAACCGATGACGGCCACCTTACGCGAGCCGGTGGCCTTGAGGTACTGCACGGCACCCTTGATGTCCTGCAGTGCCCGGATTGATGGTGATTGGTGCTTAGCAACCCACAACCCACAGCAAGCAAACAAAGGAAACGTGAGCCAAGTGTCATACCTGAACAGCGGCGGGCCAGTTCAGACCGTCCATCAGATGACCGGCGTTCTCGTTGTCGATAGCACACTTGCCGCGGTACCTGAGACGATGATGAGGATGACGACGTGGAGAAAGATAATGCGCCGTTGGTTGTAGTTTCAAATGCGTGTGCAAAGGAGGAAAGCAGAGAGTGTGTCGTACAGGTCGGGAACGAGCGCGCGGAAGCCCTTGCCAGCCACGTGCTTGGCCACATCGATGATCTGACGTCCACGCCGCGCAACACGAAAACTCATTTAGTGAGTACACCATGCGAGGAAGGACTTTACAAGGTGAGTTGGTCGGTACCTGGTGGTTGATGCCCCACCACTCCTGGATCACAACCACACCGATGCCCAAATAGTCTGCCGTCACCGATGTAAGATTGCTCTCGAGATGAGAAAATGCGGAAGCGGGCATTGACAAGGGAGGGCATACCCTCCTGGCCAAAGAGGTACGCAGGGCACTGGGTCCAATCACTCTCGCGGATGAAGTGGATCTTGTTCTCCTCCTCCGTGTAGGGCGCCAATTCCTCTGCCGAGTGAGCGTGATCGGCCATTTTCAAGTTTCTGCCGAAATAAATGCGTCAATCCCATCCATCTCGTGCTCTGCCTCTTGGCCACATCACACTCTCCCCCTACAGCCCGCAGCATGCCCGGGGCGTATGTACCTCGGTAGGCTGATGTGAAAGCAAAGACAAAGAGAAAAGAAAGGAGAAATGATTTCTTTGGGATATTTTGTGTTCCTGTAGACCTGCCGCGGCCAGCGCCCGGTACAGCGCACTCGAACGAAGCAAGATGCAAGCAGTCGTGGTGGATCACTGGCTCAAGGGACCTGAGGAGATTCAGGTACCACGACAAGTTATCAAGCTTCACTTGTAGGCAAGGCTGTTGACGTCCTACTCAGGTGAGCGTGGCCGCAGTGCCTGAGCCGGGCGACGGGGAAGTGCTGGTGGACGTGGCCTACGCTGGGGCCAACTTCTACGACATTCTCATGGTGCAGGGCAAATATCAGGTATATGCTGCCATTTTTCTTGATGAGTTCAATATATATTAATAGTATATACTATTTCGCTCTCTGCGGTCAGTTTCGACCGAGCTTCCCCTTCATCCCGGGCACCGAGTTCAGTGGAGTCATCGCCAAGTTGGGTTCCGGTATGCAGCCGCACGCGACACACAACACTACGCTTATCAGGCTTTGATGAACAGAAGGTAACATCTGTTCTGGCCGTGTCTCGTGATCGTGCAGGCGTGTCGGGATGGAAGGTGGGCCAAGAGGTGTACGGCATGACCATGCTGGGTGCCTACGCCGAGAAGGTCGTCGTGCCTGCCAATAAGATCCGGCCCGTGCCCAAGGGAATGTCCCTCGTCGATGTACGTCGTTTCATTTATCATATTTATTATTAATTATTAATTACTGATCACCGTCCCACCAGGCTGCGGGCTTCTCGATGACCTACCCGACGTCGTACTGTGCGTTGGTGTACCGAGCCAACCTGCTCAAGGGCGAGACACTCCTCGTCCACGCGGCGGCCGGCGGAGTTGGCGTTGCCGCCGTCCAGGTACCCCGACCAGCCACGGTGGAATGTTTGCAGTCTCTAGACTTACCGCGGCCTATCTCGGCCGCTCCAGATCGGAAAGGCCCTGGGCGCGCGCGTCATCGGCACCGTGGGCAGCGCGGAGAAGGTCGAGGTGGCGAAGAAGGCCGGATGCGATGAGGTTCGTGCCCTCAGCACAACAAGAAATAGAAAAAACATGAGCACTGTTGGGTTGGCTGACGTATTCTTGATGTGCTCGATAGGTGATCAACTACAAGGACGAGGACTTTGTGGAAAAGGTCAAGGAGCTCACCGACGGACGAGGAGCTGACGTCATCTATGGTACACATTGCTCCTACATCACGAAACACCCAATTCGCAGGCTGGCCTAAACTGTCTTTTGCTTCCTTTCCCTAACAGACCCTGTTGGCGGCGAAGTGTTCGACAAGTCGACAAAGGTCATTGCCTGGGGCGGACGTACGTTCCACACGCGCGCGCACACGGCCCCCGGGGGGTCTTGTCTCACGATCTTGATATATCGGGCTATGTGTTGCTGTCAGGTCTTCTCGTGGTAGGATTCGCTGGCGGCAAGATCCCATCTGTACAAACCAACCGCGTGCTCCTCAAGAACTGCTCCATTGTTGGGTAAGGCGCCCCTCTACACTCGTCTTTCCTTGCTTGTGTTGTGTCGTGTTGTGTGGTAACATGTGATGCTTTTCTGGTGCGCGTGTGGGCAGTGTGTTCTGGGGCTCCTATGAGATCCACCAGCCGCACAGAATCGAGGAGACCTTCCAGGCCCTGACCGAGATGTACGCCAAGGGCCACCTGAGGCCTGTCACCTGCGCCGTCTACCCCCTGGTTCGTACACTTGTTGCGGCTGATGCTGGTGATGTTCTCGTTGTTGTGTTGCGAACGTCCTCTTCATCAAGAGAGAGAGAGAGAGAGAGAAGTGCTTGACAGTCATGTAACTTCGTTCACAACATCATGCAGGTGGAGCTGCCCCAGGCGCTGAAGCACATTGGCTCAAGGCAGAGCTATGGCAAGGTCATCGTGCAAACGGGCAGCAACCGCGGCACCACGGCCAAGCTCTAGAGGGCGTGCATTCAAGGCCTCGGCCGACTCTAGGCCTCCGACTCGAATCGAAGTGGCCGAAAGCTGAACTGCAACCACATGTCTGGATTGCCAGCATTGACCTTTGAACAAAAATGTTAAATCGCAAACGATCTTGCGCAGATCTGTACATCGGTGATGGCTGCCGCAATTGACAGGGCCAGAGATCGTTACGGTGAGCGGAATCGTGCGGGGAGCTGATGGTTTCATGTGATGTCCTACCGGCTGCCGTCCTTGTTCTTCTGCTCTTCCAGGTACTTCATGACTGATTCCCTTCGCTCGCGCTTCGATTCCTCCTGGTCCATGTGTATTTTCGCCACAAGGCCTGCTGTGCCCACCAGACAGGAAATGAAGAAGACCTTCGCCCAATTCATCCTCATCCTTGCTCTTCTTGTGTTAGAGAAAAATAGAAAAGAAATTAGATAAATAAACTGGTTAAAAGAAACCACAAGATGGAGGTGTTCGGATTGCCGCAGATGAAGGGGCCGCGGCTGACTGTGTGGCGGTCCAGCTTCGCCCATCCGCGATCGACACACATCCAGACCGTGCACACGCATTGGTTTAACTACAAGGTTCGACCTCGATCTTGCGGCCAATTAGCTCCGCCCTCTGCTTCCCCATTCTACATTACGCGCTTTCATCTGCGATCAGTGCCAGATGGTCAAGCTTGATTTAACTCATCGATAAATTAAATAATTCGATTAATCTAATTTTCATTTCATCTTTGGCCTCCAGGCTGAGGTAGTATGTCCGGCAGTAGTTCCCCACGGAGCGGACCATGCGAGCGAGGAGAAGCGAACGCTCACCGAGATCAGTGCCGCCTTCGCGCCCGGGCACAACGCGGGGAGCGCACAGGCGCGCTACTGGGACAGTCAGCACTCCGGGACTGCACCGGACGATGGCGACGATCCCTTCTTCTACCTGCTCCGGTGTCAGTTGGTGGACCTGCTTCATCCCAACTTCATCGCCAGGTTTGCGCCACACCGCGCCTTTTGCTCCGTTGCTCTCTTACGCTGATGACCGACTCAACTGACACCTTTGCCAACACAGGTACATGAAACAGGGTCAGTTTACGGCGATCAGCGTGGGCACGGGCATCGACCGACACAACGTTGCCGCGATCGTGCCGCTCGGTAAGCCCAGTGACTGCGTCGCTTTGGCCGAAGGGTTGCCGGGTTTGCTGACTGCTCTGAACCCTCTCTCTCTCTCTCTTGAGTAGGCGGTGAAGGTAAGGCGACCCTCGTGCTCTCGGTCGACAAGGAGACCTACGAGCAGCTGGGCCTCGAGGGGAAGAAGAGTGTGTTCAAGACAACACATCGTTACAGTACGCTGCCTTTGGTTTGACTACGCTGCTGGCTTCCGCTGCTTTCTTCACCACGGACTCAACGCTTCTGGTTTCGTTTCTTCAGACATTCACATCGACCTCTGCGCACCGCACTTCGTACCGGGCAAGAAATTCTATGAGAGGTACGTCTGCTCCCACTGGTCTCGGTGGCTGCCTGCGTGTGTTCGGCAGCTCACCCGATGAGTTCCGTAATAACGGAAATCTCTTATGTGTCTCAGGGTACGTTGGTGTCTTTCCGGGCGACTGAGCGACGTTGAACTGCTGGCCTTCTGGTCTGTTGGTACGGTGTTCCCGCCATTATTTTATTCTTGTTTTTGTTTTTATATTTATTATTGGTTTGTTCTGTTATTTTATGATTAATTATTATTAATTATAATGCTACCGGCGTAGGCGGTAAGACGAAGAAGATGGAATTTGCCAGAGCAGTCAAGTCCAGGCCGCTCGCATTCAAGGAGGCCAACCGGCTGTTGAAGGGCCTGAACGTGCCGATCATCGACGAGGCGCTGCTCGCCGACCTCTTCGCCCCCGGTGCGGCTGCGGAGGCGCGGGTGGCGGCCGACAAGCCCACGCCCAAGCCGGCGAAAGGAAAAGAGAAAGCGAAAGAAAAAATGAGCGAAAACGACGACCTCATGAAGATCAAGATCGAAGACGATGACAACGAAGATAGCGAGGACGACGATGATGGTAGTGGTGACGACGATGACGACAGCAAAAATCGGAAGGAGATGGACAAGATCGAGAAGGTGATGAAGAAGATGCAGCTGAAGGGTCCGAAGGGCAGGAAGAACAAATCCTCCCAGACAAGCGACGAGGCCCGCGCCTTCCTGCACGATATGTTCGAGTACCTCGGCCTGTTCGCCATCAAGGCCTCATGGTGCACTCCCCGGCTTGGCTGCCTTAATTCTCGGTCGACACACGCGGCCCACCGCTCACCATGCGTCGCTCTGGCCTGTGGGTGTCTACAGGGGACTGGCGTCATCGTTGTCGAGCGAGCAGGCCCACTCGTTCCTGTCGCTCGACCGATTTCACAGATCCGCGAAGGTAATGCAGTATCAGTGGAGCGGACTCATCCCGTGTGCTTTCATCGACGACCTGCTCACAAAGGCGCGAAAGCTGGTACGGACCACACGACACACACAGCGAGATCGCGGTGTCAGGCGCTGCACTCACCGACCCCCACGGCGCAACGTGTGCAGGTGGCAAACAAAACTGTCCCCTGGGCGGCCGTGATGGTGACCGGATTCGAAGATGCTCCGCTGTCATGGTACCACGCGCGCTAGCCGTCCGATCTACCGTTTGGCCACTCGAGTTTGATTCTCTTGCTCCGTGTGTCGTTCGTTCTGTTGTGTGCCGTGTGCAGGGGGAAAAACGAACACGGCGCCGGCGACGTGCCACCAGGGGGTGAGAACGACTACACGTTTGTGGTGTTGCCGAACGACCAGTATTGGTTGTTCGTCGCTACGGGCAAGAACGACACCTATTCGGCCTGAGCTCTTTATCTTTCATCAATTCAACCTCTCTTTTCGTTCCACTTCCGTTTTCTTCCGATTTGTGTGCCGTGTGTGCGATGGTGCGTGTGCGTGTTGCGTGCTCCCTAACGACTCCCTCAACCAGTCGAGCGTAGTGACCCAGCAAGCAGTACCGAGTGTTGATTATTGTAGACACGATGACCCCCAGGGACAGGGCTTGCCTTTCTTGGTACGCCTTTCCATATTTGGTATTTTCTTGGCTATTTATTTTATAATTTCCCTTCGACAAGGAAAACTAAGATCGCAGGACCACTGGCCTTCAAGGCCACATGGAGAACCCGAGCTTGGGTGGCAGCAACAAAAGTAACGACAACGTTGGCGGGGTCTCGCCTCCCCGAAGTATGGAGGGAGGAGGGAGACGTTCCTCCACGGGCGAAATCAAACACGAAGCTTCGACCAGCCCCCGCAGCGGTCCTGACGGTACCTTCGGGAACCCATGTGCTGTTTTATCTTGTTTCTTCTTCCTCTTCATCTTTTAGCTTTCAAGAACGTGGGCTAATCTCACCCCTCCACTTTCCTCCAGCGCAAAAGCACAACACGCGCAAGAGGATAGCCGAAGAGCTCCACTCCACCGAGCGTACCTACGTCGACAACCTGCGATACCTCCTTACTGTATGCCACCCTCTCAAGTAGTACCTACAAAGTTGTAACAACACTATTTCTTTATTTATATATTTATTTATATCAGCATATTACTAACTATCAGAGAATCAGGAATACCTGGTCCCGCTGACCCAGTTGTTGAAGGAACACCCGGACGTGTCGGGCAAGGAGCTCACGATGAGCTTCTCCGGTGTAAATATCATCAGTAAGCTCCACGAGGACCTCCTCGAGCAGCTGCAGGCCCGGATCGTCAACTGGCAAAGCGAGAATTCCAAAGTGGGCGATGTGCTTCTCAACATTGTACCACCCCTTGTCGCATGTGTCGTCGTGCGTGAGTGCGGGCGTAAGGGGTTAACATGCGATGAGTGACAGGCGCCCTGCCTCAAAGTCTACACGGCCTACGTCAACAACTACGAGTCGACGGTCAAGTTCCTCAGCGGCCTCCAACAGAACAAGAAGTTTGTGCCCTTCTTCCAGTCGCGCAAAGGACCCACAGAAGAGGTGAGAGGCGACTGGTACCTATCGCAACTGCTCATCCTGCCCGGTACGACCTACTCGCAGCTATAAACCACTTTGAGGCATTCCTAACGCTGTTATAGTGCAACGAATTCCTCGATATGAGCTTCTACTGAGGGAGATGATCAAATACACGGACGACACGCATGTGGACTATGTCTACCTTAATGTATATAACCCACTGTCCCAGCGCATTTTTCTTTTCATTTTTTTTTAAAATTTCTATATATTACAGGAAGCCAAGAAGGTGATCACGGAAGTAGCACAGTATGTAAATGACACGAAGAGCCGACTCGAGAACCGCCAGCGATTGTGGCAGCTGCATTGCAACCTCCAGTGCGACGCACTTGCCAAGAAGAAAGACAAGGCACGCTAGCAACACACTCGTTCGATACGCCACGACCACACACCGACGTGCAAACTAGTGAGTGGCTGGGCCTGATTGCAGAACAACTTTTTCCCCACAGTTGGCGAGCCTGGTCAAGCCGAGTCGTATCATAGTAAAGGAGGGGACGGTGCGGAAGACGATACGCGGCCAGCAGGTCCCGTGCCTGGTGGTCCTGTTCAACGACGCGCTGCTGCTGGCTGAGGTCACCGGCGAACGCGGCGAGCAGCTCACCTTCCTGGCCATGATCAGCCTGTTCGAAGCCACCGTGCGCTCCGTCGGGCCGGTCTCCATCCCTACAATCATCAACGTCGGGTAATGACGACACGATCAACGACACGGTCAACGACAAGACACGACACGCAACACGACATGCAACACGACACGAACAATGACACGACACGCGCTGATGGGATATTTGGGGCAGAGATACTTCGCCTGGCGCGAGTGCGCTGGCCGACTTTCATCTGCAGGTGTTGATCCGATCGAAGGAGGGGGTGACGGTGATCTTCTACACCAAGGACGTCGAAGAGAAGCGCCAGTGGAGCGAGGACATCGACGCCCAGAGCAAGCTCTACACCGACAGCAAGAGGAAAACCGCGGGTACACGCTCACCGACACACCCCCGCGATCACCCGCCACCGCACTCCACACAGCATCACAAACAACATGGGCTTTTTTTTGTTGGGTGGGTGGGTGACAGAATCGATGCCGATGGCTCAGGCCTGTAAAGCGAACGACGCGGCCAAGCTCCGGCAGCTTTTGGCAGCGCAGCCGACTGCCGTCAACGCCTTTGACGCCAAGGGTCGAACGTACGTCTGCCACTCAAACACACGGCACACACGGCACACACGGCACACACGGCACACGATTGATCCGTGCATACGTGCGATGCCCATGAATGGCCGCACCGCACAGGCTGCTCTACTT
>CACVKS010001300.1:0-10899 GCA_902749335.1 Acanthamoeba triangularis
GTCGAGGGGGCGGAGGAGACCCGAAGGGGCGAAGCAGTCTCCCTCGTCGGGTTGGGCGAGTCGCACATGGCGCACTGGTGGCTACTGGCCGCATTCGCGAACGTGCAGGTCGCACAGGCCCACTCGGCCGCGACAGCTGCCGCAGGTGGCGGGGCAGCACGGACGGGGGTGGTCCCTCCCGACAGCAGCTCCGTCACCGCCTGGTCGACGTCGCCGCGGTGGTACGCCAGCGTCTGGCGCAGCCGGTCCTCGTTGAATTGGGGGAACATGCCCTTCAGCAACGCCACGTCCGCCTCCTTCACCGTCGTGGCCATCGTCGTCGTTCTTGTGCAAGCGGTAGTACAGGCAGCAGTCCTACAAACTAAAACTAAAACTAAAACTTGTCGCCCGGGTTTTATCGTGGCGGCCACAGCGTTGCAGTTTCTTCATCTTTCTTTCCGTGCGCCGAACGAATTGATTTGATTTGGCTGCTGGCAGCAGAGGGAACTGATCGATTGAGATAGATAGTTCTGTACTAGAACGAAGGAGGGAAACGATATGGAGGAGGAAAAGGTGGTGGTGGCGAGGCGCACGGGGCAGGTGCTCTACAAGGGAACCATTCTCAAGGCCGACCACTGGCTGAGCGGCCACCAAAAGAGCCCCGTCCCCTTCCGCATCTCTGGCGCCCCCAACTTTCGCACCGTACACCCTCCCCTTCGTACAAATAGATATAAAACAAAAAGAGAGATATTATACAACATTATATAATATTATATTTGACTCGCGTCTTTTATTTCCTATTTTATTTTGTTTATTTTATTTATTGTGTGCAGGTGCCGGCGCTGCCAGTGTCGGGCGTGGCGCAGCCGTCGCTGTTCGGCATCCGCGCGGTGCTCAACCGGGTGTTCGGGCGCCCGAACCGGATCGAGCAGGTGGTGTGGTGTAACCTGCGCGAGGAGCCCGTGATCTACATCAACGCCCGCCCGTTCGTGCTGCGCGAGTTTGACCACCCGTTCAGCAATCTCACCGCTTACAAAGGTCGCTCACCACCTCTTCCCGAGTTCTAAGTAGTGCGTGTTGCTTGTATCGTGCGCCATTGTGTGTCGTGTGCGATCTTGCTCATGTTACCATGGTACAGGCATGAGCTTGAGCAATCTGGAGGACATGGAGGAACGGCTGAAGGCCGACATCCTAGCCGAAGCCTCGCGCTATCAGGGCAACCTCCTCATCCACGACGAGCTGGACGACGAGGTACTTGATTTCCTGTGGTCCTTGCACCAACGGGAATCCCTGACGTCGTGATGTGGTGGTTCGCAGTGCGCGTGCCCCATGTGGGAGGCCATCTCGTCGGAGAGTGTCATGACGCCCAAGGAGGTCTTCTTCACTCTCCAGAACGAAGGCTACCGAGTACGTGCGCCACACGCACCGCACACGCACCACACGCAGCCGCGGACTCGACCAAAAAACGGACTAACGCCCGTATTGCAGGTGAGCTACTGGCGTATCCCCATGAACGCCGAACACTTTGCCAGCCATGAGGCCATCGACACGTTTGTGGACATGGTCAAGTCGATCGACGACCAAACCCACTTCGTTTTTAACTGCCAGATGGGTAAGCACTCGATCCCTAGTTGTGTGTGTCATGTGCTGTCATGTGAGTCGTGATTCTATGCAACGCCATTGGCGCATAACTTGAATGCCAACACCACAACATTGCACAGGGAGAGGAAGGTCGACCATGTGCACGGTGATGGCCTCCCTGATGTACATGTGGTGTCGGCTCGTCAACAAGCCGCTGGCCTCTCGGGCGGAAGACGACACCGAGCGCGAGCGCGAACGCGAGGCGAAGCAGGAGGAGGACATCCTCACCAGCGGAGAGAAGAAAGCGCGCGTTCGCAAGACGCCCACGAAGATCCACAGCTACGACCGCTTCGTCTCCTACCTCGACTCGGCCAACTGGAAGCGGGCGAGTGTCAGGTAAAACACGCAAGCTTCTGTTGTTGTTGTTGTTGTTGTTGTTGTTGTTGTTGTTGTTGTTGTTGTTGTTGTTGTTGTTGTTGTTGTTGTTCTAAGTCGTCAACTCAGGCACAGCGACATCGACGGCTTTGCATCGTTTCGCAACGGCGAGTACAAGCCCGTGATGAACCTCATCCGCACCCTCAAGTACGGCCGTCAGACCAAGCAAGAGGTCAGTGCACCACCTTATCTCCTGGTTCATCAACGCAACCGATCTCTGACGCGTTCTTTGCGCATCGGGACACCAGGTCGACCTGGCGATCGACGTCTGCGAGCTGCTGCAGAACTTGCGCGAGATTGTGCTGGACTACAGGCTCAGGTTCGTTGGTCCATCACCCACTTCTTCTTTTGTGTTGTTCCATTTTCATTCTTTTCCTTCTCTCTTTTCTTTTCTTTGGATGGGCTTGGCTTTGTCGCGTCGTCGTTGGTTCTCCGGCCCCTTGCGTGCGTCAGATATGAGCAGACCCGGTTGCCCGAGCAGAGCCAGATCTATCTGAGTCAGGCCACCACGCTCCTGGAGCGATACGTGTACCTAATCATTTTCAACGCCTACCTGTCCGAGCAAGCCCCGCTTCGCTTCGCGGTGGCCTTCAGCGCGTGGCTCGCCGGGCGGGAGGAGATCACCAGCATCCTGGCCCAGATCAAGGCCGACCCCAACAAGGCCCTGCGCATCACTGGCCAGGTCGTGGCACCAGGTAAGGCCAAGCAGGCTAAAGGGGACGCGGACCTGGAGGAGCAGGAAGAGGCGGCTGGTGGTCGACTGGTCGATTCTCTGGACAATTCAGGGGACGATATCGTGCGGAGCCGCAAGGGCGACGTACTGAGCAAGAACATGATGATCAAGGCCGATCTCTACCAGTACAACTGCGCCAAGTACGGCGAGAACGCCAGGTTGGTCGCTGTGAGCGAGGTACACTTCCGCCTGATGATCTGACGTGTGCTAATCAAGCGTTGTGTGTTTTTTTTTTAAATATATATCTATTTATTTGTGATTTTTCAATACTACAATATTAGTTTCAATTAATAATAATATTTAAATTATTTTTGATATTCTAGGACGTGTGCAATTTCCGTTCGGCCGATGGCTACGATCACGTGCATGGAGTGGGCCAATCGAGCGTGGAGGGCACGCGCAAGGTCATCTCCTACCTGGTGGACCTGGAACGCGCCAAGGATCCGTACGTTGCGCTCGGCTCACGGGCCTTACATCCCATGCCCGCTAATACCACCACAACTCCACTTTATTGTATATAATCATCAGGTCGAAGGAAGTGGACATCGTGTGGATCAACCTGCGCGAGGAGCCCATCATCTTCATCAACTCGGCGCCCTACGTGCTGAGGGACGCGGAGCACCCATTCAGCAACCTGGGCAGTTTCGAGGGCATCGCCCCGGACCATCTGGAGGAGATGGAGCAGAGGCTCAAGGAAGATCTGTTGCGCGAGTGTGCCCTCTACGGCGGCAAGATCCTCGTTCACGACGAAACCGACCTGCAGCAGGTGTGTGTCATGTGTGTGTGTGTGTGTGTGTGTGTGTGTGTGTGTGTGTGTGTGTCGCGTGTCGTGTGCAGTTGTGCCGTGTGGCGTAAGCGGTTGCTGACCCTGTGCCCTGTGTGTCGCGTCGTCAAGGTGGTCTCCTCGTGGCTTACCGTTGCCGTGGACAGCGAGACTGGACTGCCGGCCATTGAAACCACGAACGAGGTGAGAAACCTTAAATTGGACACAACCCGTTGTCGGTCGCGCTTATGAGCGTGCTGCCCCTACCCCGACCGCCCTTTAGGTGTTTGCCAAGGTGTCGCCTTCGCAGTCCACGCCGTCCGGTGTCGAGGGACTTCGCTCCGTGAGCTACTACCGCGTCCCCGTAACGCCCGAACGGTACGTCGCACTATACACCGACCACACTCATTTCCAGTCTGCTGTAACGCTCATGCGACGCTTCTCTCCGCGATGTGCATTGCTCTGCGCAGCTCGCCCGAGGAGAAGGACTACAACGAGTTCACCAAGATCCTGACCGCGGCTCCCGAGAACGCCCACATCGTCTTTAACTGCCAGCAGGGGGTACACGGATCACGGATGAAGTGGTGTTGTGCTTGCAGCACGCCGACGGCTTACGCGACGTGTGGGTGGGGGGACACCAAATACAACGACGCAGGGCGGTCGCTCGACTGTGGGCATGGTGGCCGCGGTGCTCATCCAGATGTGGTCCAACCTGAAGAAGAACGGGCTTCCCTTCGTGCCCGGGTTCTTGCCCGGCGCGTCGACTCAGGAAAGGCGCAGGGACAGGCGCGGCGAGTACGCCGCCATCATGGGGCTCGTCCGCACCCTTAACCAGGGTATATCGGCACCGCCAACACCACTTGGCACATAACTCACCACCATCAACCTCAACCACCAACCGACACACCCCTACAGGCCAGCTTCTCAAGCAGCAGCTTGACACCGCCATCGACAGCTGCGCGAGTCTCACCAACGTACGCTAAATCACATTATTAAATTTTTATTGGGTACAAACAACATTTAATTTATTGTGCTGGGGTGTAGGTGAGGGACGTGGTGGCGGACATGGCGCGCGAGAAGAAGTACACGGAGGACCGCACGCAACAGGAGACGTTCGATCGGATGTGCACCAACTACCTGGAGCGCTACTTCTACCTGCTCCTCTTCAACAGCTACCTCTCCACGCAGACCGCCGCCGGGTTCCCGCTGGCCTTCACCGAGTGGGTCAAGACCAAGAGCGAGATCGCCACCCTCACGCACCAGATGCACGCCAACCCGCAGCAATCGGTCAAGATCGTGCTCCACGACCAGCTCCAGCCGACCGAAGCGCCCGCGGGCTCGGCCGCGACGGCCGAAGAGGCCGAGGCCGACCAGACGAACAAGGGCCTCGAGACTGCGAGCCAGGCCCAACGTGAGATCGAGATCAGGCAGGCCATCGTCGACCGGACCGGCGACGTGCTGGTGACCAATACCATCCTCAAGGCCGACCACTTCCCGGGCTGCCAGCGGAAGGGCCTGCTGCCGCGCCTCACCGGCGCGCCCAACTTCCGCCGCGTAGAGGGCATCGACGTCAACGTCTACGGCGTGGCACAGTGTACCATCGAAGGTTCGTTTGCGTGTGCGGTGCGTGCCTGCGTGGGTGCGGGAGTGTTGCGTGTGCGGTGGGTGCGTGCAATCTGATCGGTCGTGTGAATGGCAATAGGTGTGGTGAATCTGCTGGACCATCTGCACACTCAGCCGCAGCGCCCGTCCTCGCTTGCCGCGGCCGTACCCAGCGACCCGACCAGGCCGCCGACCGTCGTATGGACGAACCTCCGCGAAGGTGTGTACGCCTCTGCGCGCGTGTGGGGACGACTTGACTTGCATCTCAACGACTGCTGGCTCGTATCCACACGCAGAGCCCATCATCTACGTCAACAACCGCCCGTTTGTGGTGCGGCAGCAGGACCTGCCGTTCAACAACCTGGAGATCACCGGCATCGAGCCCGATGAGGTGGAGGCCATGGAACAGCGGCTCAAGGCCGACATTCTCCAGGTGCGCGACCACCCTCCACATTCACCTCGCCGGTGGCGGTCGCTTACCGGTCGTCCCTCTCGTACGTGGGTGCTCTAGGACGCCGCCAAGTACGGCGGGCGCGTGCTGATCCACGAAGAGACGGACGACGGCCGCTTGGTTGGCAACTGGGAAGAGGTGCGACGTCGTTATCCGTTGCATTGCAATCCGATCGATTCGATTGGTGAGCATTTATTCATTCACCTATTAAAACATTTATACATTGGTGTTGCCAGGTAACATCGGAGACGGTGTTGACGCTGCGCGAGGTCTACGAGAGCGTCAACAAGCGGGGCTACGTGGTGGACTACAAGCGCATTCCCATCACCGACGAACGGTGCGCACTGTGTTAACACATGCGTCGCTTGTCCAACGTCCGTGATCTTTTGCGGTGTTTGACCGTGTCGAGTGTGTCACAGTGCTCCCGAAGAGAAGGACTTCAATGAGCTGCTCAAGCGGCTCAAGATGGTCACCGCCTTCGACCACGTCGTGTTCAACTGCCAGATGGGTGCGTGTTTTTCTTTCCCTCTACCCCCCGACCTGATTCAAGCCTGACCTCACCTACTTCTCTCTCTCTCTCTCTCTCTTAAGGTCGCGGCCGCACGACGACGGGCATGGTGGTGGCCTGCATAGGTGTCGCTCACCGTTACCCCGAGCTTCTCCCGCCGCCCATGTAACCGCCCTCACCTTCCCGGCTCGCCTCGTCTGCATAATTCTTAGATCAGCCCGCACACGCACACGCGCCACCGCACACACAGGGAGCTTCCTTCGCATCTGGAAGTGGAAGCGCGCCATGAGACTGTGCCCGCCGCGCTCAGGGGCCACGCCCGCCGATCTTCGCTCACGCCCCTCAAGAAGGAGCTCGGCATCAGCTACCACAACGGCGACTACAAGGTACACCTTACGCCACTGGTTTGTGGGGGGGGGCAAACACTGACACTGACGGCGACACCAGATAATTCTGCGTCTGATCCGCGTGTTCAACAACGGCGCCGAGATTAAGAGGCGCACGGACGTGGCGATCGACGCCTGCTCCGTCATGCAGAATCTGCGCCACGCCATCAAGGAATACAAGGTCAAGACCGAGGAAGCTCAGTTGCGTCTCTCCCGCCCTATCCTTCTTGTTGTGTGTGTGCCAATGGCGTGCTGCGCGTGTTCTGATATGAGGACTGCAATCACAACAGCGAGCACGGCAATCAGGCCCAGTACAAGTTCAACAAGGAGCGCGCCATCGCCTACCTCGACGTGCGTAGTCCACACCAAACCGTTTCACATCGCATTTGACTGACCTGACCTGACCTGTCCCCACTCTCGAATAGCGGTACTTCTACCTGATTGCCTTCAACGCCTACCTGAGCGAGGCCGACACCACCGCCAAGGGCTTCGACCAGTGGATGCACGAGCGCAAGGAGCTCAAGTCCCTCCTCAAGGAGATCTCCCTCGACTGATTACTCCCTCGCCCGCAACCAGCGTCGGGGTTTAAAAAAATAATATTAAATCTTTTTTACCTTTTGTGGATTTTCATTCCCCACCAATCGGGATTCCGAGGAAAATGAAATATTCCGAACGTCGCTTCCCGAAGCAGTGACGCGCACCTTCCCGGCGCGGCCCTTGCCGGCGTTTGCGGGAGTCTGGGCGGAGGCGTGAAGCTTCCCTCGGCGGCCGCCGTTTTATGCGGGCCTCCATTCATTGCCTTTGACACAACCAACTCAGCATTGAGACGGACGACATCGGCCACCACAGAAAGCCACCAGCAACAAGAGAGCCAGGTTTCGTAACTTTCCTTGCATCTTCGTTTTTCTACGAATTCTTACAACAAAAACGAAATGAGTGATTAATGCTCCTATGATTGACGTCACCTCCACCACCAGACGTGCACTACACGGCCACACCACAAGTGCCAACCACACCACAACACATTGGAACACAGAAGAAGATGAGTGAACCTAGTCAGATTTCGTTTTCGACGATCGACGAGGCCGTCAAGGCGTTGAGCGAGGGCGGCCTGGTGGTGGTCATGGACGACGAGGACCGCGAGAACGAGGGCGACCTCCTCCTCGCCGCGCGCCACGCCACGCCCGCCAACGTCGCCTTTGTCCTGCGCCACTCCACCGGCATCCTGTGCGCCCCCATGCCCGCCGCCACCGCCGACGCCCTCGGCCTGGCGCCCATGGTCGACTCCAACACCTGCCCCAAGGGCACCGCCTTCACCGTCACCGTCGACGTGCGCGACGGGACTACGACCGGCGTGAGCGCGGCCGATCGCGCCGCCACGTTCCGCGCGCTGGCCGATGGCTCGGGCGCGACGACGGCCGACGACTTCATCCGGCCGGGCCACGTCTTCCCCCTGCGGGCGCGGAGCGGCGGCGTGCGGACGCGGCGAGGGCACACCGAGGCCGCCGTCGACCTGTGCGAGCTCGCCGGCATCCACCCACCAGTCGGTGCGTGTCGTGTGTGCGTGTGCGGTGATGTGTGCGGTGATGTGTGCGTGTGCGGTTGGACTGACGGTAGAGGGACACAGGCGTGATTGGAGAGATCATGGACAAGGACTCGGGCGAGATGAAGCGACTGCAGGGCTGCTACGAGCTGGCGCGCGACCACAACCTGCCCATCATCACCGTCGAGCAGCTCGTGCGCTATCTCGACGCCCGCGACGCTGCCGCCGCCTCTGCGTCTCTGGCGCAGCGAGCCGACGAGGTGCGGGTGGTGGCCGAGTGCACGGTGCCGATCGAGCGCAGCGGCGTCTATCTGGGCGAGTGGCAGATGAAGGTCTTCGCCGGCGAGAAGAAGGGCCAGCACGACGAGCCCCACAGCCACATCATCGCGCTGATCAAGGGCGACGTGACGGCCGACGACGGCCGCGCGGTGCTGGCGCGGGTCCACAGCGAGTGCTTCACGGGCAACACGATCGGCAGCATGCGGTGCGACTGCAACGACCAGCTCACCGAGGCCCTCAAGATGGTGGCCGACGCCGGGCGCGGTGTGGTGCTCTACGTCCAGGGCCACGAGGGCCGCGGCATCGGCCTGGTCAACAAAATCAAGGCCTACAAGCTCCAGACCGAGGTGCGCATACCACACATTCCTGCCTTGTGCGCGTGTGCGGTCCAGTGTGTGCGGTCTAGCGTGTGCGGTTGCGGTGCTGATGTGTGTGTTGCTTGGTACGTGACGTGCAGGAGCGACTGAACACGTACGAGGCGAACACGGCGCTCGGTTTGCCGGTGGACGAGCGCAACTACGAGACGTCGCGCGCCATCTTTGCGCACCTGGGCGTCCGCACGCTGCGGCTCATCACCAACAACCCGTCCAAGATCGACGCGCTGCGGGGCATGGTGGACGACAGCGTGCCGCTGCTCTCGCCCGTCAACGAGCACAACGCCGGCTACCTCAAGGCCAAGCGCGACATGGAGCAGCAGCTCAACACCCTCAAGCGCTCGACCGACAGCGCCGGCCACCGGCAGCTCAAGCGCTCGATCAAGAGCATCCTCGACGAGCACCCGGTCTCTGCAGCTGCGGCGACGAAGGAATCGGCGGCGGTCAGTGCGGCGCTGATGGAGGAGGCGCAGGCGTTCAACGCCTACGCGCCGTCGGTGCCACTGGGCGCCGGCTGCTCGATCGAGACGTCGCACATCACCAAGGAGATGCCGCTCACCATCCCCGACCACGTCGACACCACCCGGCTCCGAGTCGGCATCGTCCGCACCATGTGGAACGAAGGCTTCGTCGGCCCGCTGGTACGTTCATGCGACACGACACGCAACACGACACGCGCGCGTTCGGCTTTGCTGACTTTGCCATCATCATCATCGTTAGACGGCTGGCTGCAAGAAGGGCTTGGCGGCGGCTGGCGTGCCGGAGAAGAACGTGGTTGAGGTGTCGGTGCCGGGCTCGTTCGAGCTGCCCTACGCCGCACTGAGCCTGGCCCAGTCGGGCAAGGTCGACGCCGTCGTGGCGCTGGGCGTGCTGATCAAGGGCGAGACGGCCCACTTTGAGAACATCTCGGCCGCGTGCGCCACCGGCCTGATGGAGGCCGGCCTCAAGACCGGCGTGCCGGTGCTCTACGGCGTGCTCAACTGCTACACCACGGATCAGGCCAAGGCCCGGTGTCTGGCCCCCAGCCAGCTGCCCGTGTCGCTGGGCCTCTCTGCCGTGCGCATGGCCGCCCTCAAAACCAACGCCTTGTAAACAGCACCCTTGTGGTGTACAAAGAAAGAAAACGAGATGTAGAGCACTGTTTGTAAAGAGATCGTATTGGTGGGTATGTTTCCTGATGTACCCTTTTCCTCGCCAGCAATGTGAAGACCTTGTCGAAAGGACGGCAATGGCGAAGAGAAGAGGCTGCCCTGGCTGGGTTCGGCGGTTGTGATGTGTGGGCGCCAAAATGGCACTGGAGGGGACAGCTGTCCACCAGACCAGGCGGCACTCGCGTTTCTACGGCGACACAACAAGAAGGCAACCAACAAAGAAATAGACCAGCATGGGCTATGCTTGGCAATGGGCACAATAAGGGCAACAAGAACGTCAAGTGGAACGACGACGATTGTCAGTGACACCGGGATGAAGGAGAAAGAGGAACGCGAGGAGGAGGACGTCGGCCCTCAACTAAGCATGTTGGAGCTCTTGCTTCTAGCCCATGGCGCGATGGTGCGGATAACCGGGATAGGGATAGGGATGAGGAGGGTAGGGCATGCCCCTGCGCGAGAAGGGCGCGGGCTTGGGCGGGAAGACGGGAGGCGGATAGTCGTCGTTGGCGAAGCCATCATAGTCGCCGTAGTCTGGCGGCGCGACGTGGTGCACCTCCTCGGCGCCCAGCAAGCGATAGATCTTGGACTTGACATCGACGGTCAGGATCTGGCTGTTCTTGAAGCGGCCGCCCTGTGTGGGGTGATGAACAACCAACAAGTATAGTAGTGCTGTGAGCGTCAACAACTCATGCCCCATGGCGCGAGTAGCGAAAGATGTAAAAGAGAAGATGAAACGCGTACGGCAAAGAGGATCTCCTTGGCGGCGCGTTCGTCGCAGTTGAGGGTGGCTCGGTGCTCGCGCCAGAACGTGTTCCACCACGGCGGCACCACCACCGCGTTGTCCGTCCCCTCTCCTCCCTGCATCAAAGATAATACACGAATTATAAATATAAATATAAATATAAATATAAATGAATATGAATATGAATATGAATATGAATATGAATATGAATATGAATATGAATATGAATATGAATATGAATATGAATATGAATATGAATATGAATATGAATATGAATATGAATATGAATATGAATATGAATATGAATATGAATATGAATATGAATATGAATATGAATATGAATATGAATATGAATATGAATATGAATATGAA
>CACVKS010001301.1:0-10895 GCA_902749335.1 Acanthamoeba triangularis
AGATCACCAACCTCCGCAAGCTGACCGACCTCGACCTCAGCCTGAACAACATGACCACCGGTAACACGACACACACGACACACACGACACACACACACGACACACACACACGACACACACACACACGACACACACGACACACACACGACACACACACGACACACCCACGACCCACACGACACACACGACCCACACAACTTCGTCGTCGTGTTCCCCACTGTCATCACTGACGGGCGGGTGCTGGTCCAGTGCCGGAGGAGGTGCTCGAGCTGGCCAACCTCCGCACGCTGGAGATCATGTACAACCACCTCCAGACCCTGCCGCCCGAACTCGGCAACAAGCTGGGCCGATTAAAGAACCTGGACGTGAGCCACAACAAGCTGACCAAGCTGCCCCCGTCCATCGCCAAGTACGCACGTCTTATATACGCGTGTCGTGTCGTGTCGTGTCGTGTCGGTGCCGTGTGTGTGTGTCACGCGTGTGTCGTGCGTGTGGGCGGTGAATTTACAGTGTGTGGTGGCGAACGCAGGTTGGTCGAGTTGCGTCAGCTGGATTTGTCGTGCAACAAGCTCCCGCACATCCCCGAGGAGGTGCTCCGGCTGCCGCACCTCAAGTTCCTCTCGTTCGGCTACAACAAGCTCACCAACGACGAGAAGAAGACCCTCAAGAAGCGCTTCAAGGACTGAAGAGAGTCCTCCGTGCAGCACCTCTCTATGACCACCTCCGCTTCTTTCGCTCAACAATAAACAAACAAAGAGAAAAACCCAACCCCCACCCAACCACACCGGGTAGGAGAACACACGCACACGCGACGTTGAGCCTTCTTTGTATGGTCACACGCCGTACATGCGTCGGGTGTTATCGCGCGCGGCTTGGAGCACCTGCGCGAGAGGCACGCTCTTGAGCTCGCCCACCTTCTTGGCAATGAACGGCACATGGCCCGAGTGGCACACCTTGCCCCTGCACGCGCCAGTACACAATCAGCTGTCGAGACGCACGACATCCCACGACACCACACGCACGACACACGGACTGTACCGGTAGGGGGCTGGGGTCATGTAGGGTCCATCGGTCTCGAGGAGGATCCGCTCAAGCGGCACATGTCGCACCACCTCGGTCAGGTCGCTGGCACCGAACGTGATCACCTGCAAAGAATGCGCCGTCGTTCATGTAAGCAATTAATTGTTTGCCTTCCAACGACGATGTGGTGGTAGTAGTAGTTGGTGGTGGAGGCGGGAAACGCACGCCGGTGTAGCCGATGAAGAGGTTGGGCCAGGCGTCGAGCAGCGACTTGGCCATGTCCAGGGAGGACGTGAAGCAGTGGACGTGCACCCGCCACTCCTTCGGCACGTGCTCCCTCATAATCTTTAACGTGTCTGATCCCACCACGCCGTCAGCACCCCACACGACACGACACGACACGACCAACGACACGACACGCACGGGCGCTTACCCTCTTCGGCCTCTCGCGTGTGGATGACGAGAGGCTTGTTGTGTCGGACGGCCAGCTGAATCTGGCGCGCGAACACCTCCCTCTGCTTGGCGGGGTCGGACAGGTTGTAGTGGTAGTCGAGCCCGATCTCGCCCCAGGCCAGCGTCTTGGGCAGCGCCATCGCCGCCACCAGCTCCCTCTCCACTTCGTCGGTGTACGTCTGTGCCTGCCGTTCACACACACGTGTCAGTCGCGCCACCGCACACGCACCGCCGCACACGACACGACACGACACACAGGACACACATGACACACATGACACACATGACACGACACACGACACACACGACACACACGACACACACGACACACACGACACACGCACGAACCACGTGGGGGTGAATGCCGAAGGCGGCGTAGACGTCGTCGAATTGGAGCAGCTGCCGCACGGGCTCGATGGAGCCGACGTCGGCGCTCACCGTCACGCAGCCGCCGAACCCGTTCTTGAAGTACTCGCCACGGAACGCGGGGAAGCCCTCCAGCTCCACCTTGAACTGTTTAAGAAAATAAATAAATAAATAAATGATTTAATCTATATATAGACAAAATAGCAAAATAAATCCACAAAAAAACAATAAAAGTGTGTACGCGAGGGAGGATCTGGTCGAGATGGGTGTGGGTGTCGAAGTAGGGCGTGAGGCCCTCCATCTCGGGCAGGTTGGGGATGGCGGGCTGCGCTTGCTCCTTCTTTTTACTCGATTGTGCATTCGATTTCTGTGGTGCAGCGGCAGGTGTCGATGCCGCCGTTGTAGAGAGTGCCGCTGCGCCGCCGGTGCAGCCACACTCCCCGAGAAGGGCAGCAGATGAAGTGCTCGCCGTGGTTGCCATCTTGAGGAATCCAACTGCTGCTCTCCGCATCGATCTCCGGAACAGAATTAAAAATAAAAATAAAATACAATCAAACAGATTAGTCTTCACCAGTCCTGTGCTCGAGTGTGTGACGCTGCCCCCTTGCTGTTCTAAAGATGAAGAAGCTTTTGAATGATCCCATCAAAGTGGTGCGTCGCGCTCGGGCGCTTGCATAGAATTATTATGAATATTAAAATTGTATTCAGTGGGGGGGGGGCAAGGCACTGACCACGCGTGGCATAGGTGGAAGAGATGATCGAAGGACTGGTGTGGAGTCGGCCCAGCCTGCTCAAGCTGCACGACCACAACGTCGTGGTGCGACGCGACATGGCGGAGGACCCCGCGCTACGCGACCAGCGAGTGGCCTTGGTCAGCGGTACTACTACTCCTACGCCTACTACCGCGACCTCCAGCGTGTCCGCGTGCCACTTATAAGTGGTGAGCTGACTGACTACGTTGTGAAGGTGGAGGCAGCGGCCATGAGCCCGCTCACGCCGGGTTCGTTGGCCAGGGCCTCCTGTCGGCCGCAGTGGCAGGTGACGTGTTTACGAGCCCGGCGCCCGACGCCATCGTTGCGGCCATCAAGGCGGTCACCGGCTCCAAGGGCTGTCTGCTGATCGTGAAGAACTACACCGGCGACCGCCTCAACTTTGGCCTCGCGGCCGAGATCGCCCGGTCGGAGGTAGCTTGCCACCAATCATAATCCTACCACCACCGAGGCATTGATCGAGGTGCACCGCTGGATTGGGTCGTGAGCGCACCAACTACCAAGCTCACGCCATTCCACTACTCCAGGGCCTTCAAGTCAATATCGTGACAGTCGCTGACGACGTCGCCTTGGCATCGGACGACTCCACTGCCGGTGCGCACGCAACACGCAACACGCAACACATCACACACCACAATGCAGCAGTATATGTGACAGCGTGGTTGGCTGGTGGTGTGTCAAACAGGCCGCAGGGGCATTGCTGGCACGGTGCTGGTGCACAAGCTCGCCGGAGCCGCGGCGGAGGAGGGCAGGTCCCTGGCGGAGGTCACTCGTGTGGCCAAGCGCGTGGCCGAGACCGTGCGCACCATGGGCGTCGCGCTGAGCCCCTGCATTGTGCCCGCGGTGGGCAAGCCGACCTTCACGCTCCCGCCTAACGGTATGGCCCCAGAGCCTTATGCAAGAGCTGAGCCGTCGCTTTTCGTTCTTTCTTAATCTCCGCCGTCGCTCGTTCTTCGTTCTTCTTATTGCAGAGGTTGAGCTCGGGCTGGGCATTCACGGCGAAGCCGGCGTCAGGAAGCAGCCGCTGGAGTCGGCCGATGCCACCGCCGATCAACTGCTCACCGCTATCCTGGCCGACGCCAAGGTACACCAAAAATGCAACGCATTCCACACATATCTCGTTGGTACGAGAGTCCTAATTGTACGTTGCCGCCAGCTCGCAGAGAAGAGCCGCGTGGTCGCGATGGTGAACAACCTCGGCGCCACGACCAGCATGGAGCTCTACATTGTCGCACGCCGGGTGCTTCGCTTTTTGGAGGAGAAGGGATTTGTTGTAGAGAGGTACCCTCGTGTCGTGTGTGTCGTGTGTGTCGTGTGTCATGAGAGAGAGAGAGGGAGAGAGAAGCTCAAATGGCCCTTGATGCACTCCAGGCTGCTGGTGGGCACCTACATGACGGCTCTGGAGATGGCCGGCGTATCGGTGTCGCTGCTCCCTGTCGACGACGAAGCGCTCTCGCTGCTGGACGCGCCCGCTGCCCCCGATGCCGCGTGGCACGGCTTCTCCCGCGCGGCGCCCAGCCGCAAGAACGCCTACACTGCAGCGCCGCCCGCCACGTCGGCCGCGTCGGCCGCCGCTACTACGCCTTCGCCCGACGCGGCCCACCTGGTCGACGTGCTCGAGCAGGTCATCGCCGCCGTGCTCCAGCACGAGGAGCTGCTCACCCAGCTCGACCAGCAGACGGGTGACGGCGACTTTGGCGTGACCCTGGCGCGCGGCGGGAAGGCCGTGCGCGCCAAGCTGGCCGACCTGCGCACCGCCGGCTCGGTGGCCGACGCCCTGCACGCCCTGGGCATGGAGCTGCAGCGCAGCATGGGCGGCACCTCGGGCGCGCTCTACGGCGTGTTCTTCCTGCGCATGTCCGACGCGCTCCGCAAGGGTCCCACCGGCCACCAGTGGGCCGAGGCCCTCAAGGCCGGCACCGACGCCATCGGCCACCTCGGCGGCGCCAAGCTAGGCACGTTATATTTGTTTTATTTTATTCTATTCTATTTTATTTATGCATATACTCATTATAATCGTTTTCATTTATATTTAGGTTTATTTTGTATTAATTATCATTTTATAACCATTGAGCAGGTGATGCTACGATGATGGACGCGCTGCTGCCGGCCACGGAGGCCTACGGACGGAACGTCGGGAGCGGCGACGATTGGCGCAGCGCGCTGGCGGCTGCCGCGGAGGCCGCGCGCAAGGGCGCCGAGTCGACCAGTGAGCTCGTGCGGCGCAAGGGCCGCGGCACCTACCTGGGCGAGCGGGCCAAGGGACACAAGGACGCCGGCGCCGAAGCCGTCGCCCTCCTCCTCGACGCCCTCCTCCACACCCTGAGCGCTCCCGCGGCCTCTTCTTCGTGATCTGGTACTAGTGCTACGGCGACTCTTCATCAAACAAAGAAGAAGGTGTTCGCCTTTGCTGTTGTGGTCGTGGGCGGATTTAACCGGTCACGGGGAATTACTGGCCGTGTCGCCGCTGGTGTTTGGTCAGGGTGGGCTCAGATTTCAAACTAGACAAGTTGTTCAGATTTGGCTTGGCAACCGAACCAGAGATCGGCCAAACTGACGAGAGAATGAAGAAGATCCTGTCCTCCTTTACGCCAGGAAAGGAGACTGCGCAGCGAGAGGAAGATGCTCAACTCAACCTCCACGCCAAGGCACCCCCCTTTCCTCAATTTCCCATTCAGCAATCATTAAAGAAACAATAATAATAAATATAATTTGGCTTGGCCAAGCCATCAAGATGGATAGCCTAATAGAATTTTCATAATAGTAATTTATTAATGTAATAAAAACAATAAATATACAGCGGCTAGATTCGACGAAGACGAACCTGAAGGAAATTCATGAGCGGCTGTCGAAGAGGAGCCAGCAGACCACCCCCGTCATCGAGAGCAACCGCAGATTGGGCCGTTCGTTCACCGCCTTTGGCGACTTTCTCACGTCTGTGCGCGAGGATCCCGAGCTCGGTACCGCCCTTCCCTTTCTTCTCCTTGTTACCACAAGGCTTTTGTTGTTATTATTAGAAATTAATTTAATTACTTAATATCATAATATCATAATAAATGTAAATAATAATAATAATAATATGCCGTTCTCTGTGTTGTGTAGGAGAGTGCCTGGCAAAGGTGGGCCTCCTCGAGATCCTGTTGAGCGACCTCCTTGAGAAATGGGTAATGCGCGCGCAGAGCCGCAGCTGCTTTGTCGTTCAATTTGGCTGACGTTCGGACCATTACCTGGGCTGCTGCCTCTCCACCCACCAGAACACGGCGTCGGTTGACAAGCTCGAGGACCCCATCAACGAGTTCATCAAGGGAGAGGTCGCTGCTGCCGAGGTGCGCACTTTTATTATTATTTTAAAAGTTTGACTTTATATACATATATATATATTATCTTCGCTCCAGCCAATCAGATAGACTTGGCGATGTAAGTGTTGCTGACTGATCGCATTTCTGCTTTTAATATGGTTGGTTGGGGCACCACCAACAGCAAGAGAAAAAGCACTATGACAAGGCCAAGGCCGCGTTCGAGGCTGCCGACACCAAGCTGCGCCAGCTGAAGAGCAAGGAGGACGCCAAGGCCTTCGACATCGAAAAGGAGAGGAACGTGCTCCAGGTACTCTCCTCTTCTAGCGTCTTGTCTCGTGCCACGAAGCTAAAGGTGTGCGTGTGCGTGTGCGGTGGTGTGTGGTGTCGTGCGTGTTCTGTTTGTTAGGAGCGGTACCTCGAGAGTCGCGATCAGGCACAGACGGCACTGGCTGACGCCTTCGAAAAGAACAAGTTCTCCACACTGGAAAAGATGTGTGACTACATCGACGCGCAGCACCACTACTATAAGAGCGCGCTCGAAGCTGTCGAGCTCACCAAGCAGAAGATCGACGACTACCGCCGCTACATCGCCAAGGTACCTTTCCTCGAGTGACTTAACGCTTCATAATATTTCAAAAAAGCAATAATTAAGAAATAACAAAAAATAATAAATAAATAAATAAATAAGGGAAACACGGTTTAAACGAACTTGTTGTTTGCCACCAATGCAGAAAAAGAAGGACTACCGAAGCACCCGAGGCGCTGGAGGAGCAGGTGGTCAGGAGGAAGCCGACAGCGACGGCGAAGAAGATGAGGTACGCGTGCTGTGCAATCACATACCTCACTATTTCTCCAGAGAACCTAAATCGGCACAATGTTATTATTATTAATATTATTTGCTTTCGCAGGCCCGGACTGGCGGCGAGGTGGTGAGGCAGGGATGGCTGCATCGCTCCGTGGGCAAGTCTTCGTGGAAGAAGTCCTGGGTCGTCGTCAAGTACAAGTACATGTATTATTACTCCAATCCCGACGTGCGTCATCCCTCTCCCGCCATTTCTTCACAGCATTCACCGCATTCTTACATTTATTTTTCTTTTTATTGTTATTTTAATGTTAACAATATCTGTGGCCGGGGCACGATACAGTCCTCGCTGGGCGGAGTGGTGCGGCTGACGCACTGTTCGGTCGACGTCTCGACCCGGAAGGAGTTCTGCTTTGCCATCAACGGCCGGTTGTCGTCCCAATTTTTCTACACCAAGAGCGACGCCGACATGCAGGCCTGGATGGAGGCGGTCAAGGCCTGCATCGAAGAAGAGGAGGCCCACGAGACCCGACAACTCGTACGTTATACGCGTGTGCGGTGTGTGCGGTGTGTGCGGTGTGTGCGGTGTGTGTGCGGTTGTGTGCGTGTTACTGCATTAACACTTCCGTCATCTGTAGGGAAAGGAGGAGATCAAGGGCAACGTGTACGTTGAGGAAGAGGACATACAGGACGAACCCGAGGAGGAGATCAACAATGTAGAAGGTGCGCGTGCTCCGCCGTATGCCCAAAGCTTTCGATATCGCGTTCAATGTACATGTCAGTACATGTACTGACCCTCAAGAGTGGTTGCTGCGTTTTGCACTTGTCTCCGGCGACGCCTGCACTCGACACACGGACACAGATCCGGTGCAGAGGGTGCACTTGCAGCTGGTAAGGGACGAAAAGAGGTACCTGGGCTGCCTCACGCGGCTCAACAAGATGTATATGCTGCCGCTCACGGTACCGCCCCCCAAACAGCGCTGGCTTTTATACACATTCCTTTCTCTACATACAAAATTGAATATATATTTGTATATATTCCACAGTGTTGCTGATTACTGACACTTTTATTTTATGTTGCTGTGTTTCCTTCCGCAGGCTGACCCCAAATTGAAAGGCAAGATCCAGCCCGATGAACTGGGCGCCATGTTCGGCAACATCAAACCGTTGACCACGTTCCACACAAACTTGCTCAAGCAGCTCGAGAGCGTCGAGGCCAAGTACGAATCGCACATTCCCTCCTCTATTGTATTATTGGTTTTTTTATAGTTCTAAAATATTAATATTTTAAAACTATATTATTAATATTAATATTAATATTGATGATTGATTTGTGTTTTTCTGTCGTCGACACCACAACAGGGAGGTGAGCGCCGTCTTCCTGCATAACATGCAGGAGCTCGAGACCGTCTACACGGCCTACCTGGTACGCACAGCCCGAGCGCCGCACACAACACACACTTCATAGTTCGTCTGCTGACCCCAGACTTCGCGTTCCCTCTTGGGTCTCGTTCCAAACTGCGGACTGAACGACGCAGATGAAACTGAGCAACGGGATGCAGTCGCTGAACGCCTGCAAGCAGCGCGTCAAGGTCATCAAGCAGTTCCTCACCGAGCGGGAGGAGATCCTGGGCGAGGGCAACGAGCTGGCCACCCTCCTCGCCCTCCCGGTGCAGCGCGTCGCCCAGTACTCCCACATCGTTCAGTTTCTCATCCTCAACGGCTCGCCTGGTATGCGCCACTCGCTCTCTCCCTCACGCCCGCGCAAGACTGCCGGCCGGTGTCGGTATGCGCGGAATGCTGATGACTGGTGAACGTGATGTCTTGATCCGATCGCACACACAGATTCGACATTGGATGCTGCGTACGACGCGTTGAAGGCCCTCACCACGAAGCTCAACGAGTGCTCGGCCTCGTCCGCCTCCCTGGGCAAGATCCTCGATGTGCGCCGTCGGCTCCACAACTACGACGTACGCCGCCCAATCGTTATTTTCTATTTTCTATTTTCTATTTATTTTTATTATTTCGTTTTATTGTTTTTGGTTACTCACCACCGAGCCTGTCGTGCGTTACAGGGCAACTTGGTCGATCCGCACCGCAGGCTGTTGCGCGAGGGTCCCGTCCAAGTGCAGCTCCCGGCCCCGCCAGCCGGTACTCTCTCTTTCTCTCTCTCACACACACACTTCGCCGCATCCTCCACCTTTTATTGACTGCCTTGGCCTTTTGTTCGAACAAAAGGCCCGGGAGTGGCGGCGGCCTCAGCGGAGGCGGGCTCGCGCTTGACGCGGAAGCCCACGGGCATGACCGCGATCTACCTCTTCCTGTTCAACGACCTCATGCTCCTCACCAAGGCGCCCACCATCTCGCGCGCCACCTACAAGGTCATCGGCCAGCTCGAGATGCACAAGGCCCACCTGGTCGACGAAGGTACGTGTGGTCGTGCGTGTTGTGTGTCGTTGGTCGCGTCGTTGGTCGTGCGTGTCGTGTTCCGACCGGTCTGAATGCGAGTGTGACGTGGCATGACGTGGTGCGTGGCGGGGCGGATGACAGAGTCGGCGACGCTGTTCAAGCTGGAGGAGAAGCAGCGGGGCAAGCACGCCAAGGTCAAGGAGTACGCCGTCCAGTGCGAGTCGGCCGAGGAGAAGGCGGCCTGGATGTCCTCCCTGCTCAACTCCATCGACGAGATGAAGGACAAACGCAAGAGTGCGTTTTCCTCTTGCTCTCTTTTTTTCTTCCCCTACGTTCCTTCTTCGCTCGTCAAGCGGCGTTGAGTGGTTGAGCTCATGGTGGATGTGTGTTGCCCTTACAGTCTACGGTATCCCGCTCGATCAGTTGATGGCGACGTCGCGCGAGAAGGGCCGGGACGTGCCCACCATCATCGAGAAGGCCACCGAGTGGATCATCATGAACGGTACTCGATTGCTTGAGCCATCATGCGCAGCGCAACGCAACGCGAGGTGCTCACTCTCACCTTGGTCATAGCCTTGTCGCACGAGGGCATCTTCCGTAAGGCCGGTCGCCTGGACTCCATCGAGGACTTGAAGGACCACTTCAACCAGGGTTCGCTCTCTCCCTCTCGTACCCTCTCGGCTCGCTCAATCAATCTTCAGCGCGGCCTGACGAACCACTCGTGTGTCGCGTGTGCGTGTGCGTGTGCGTCTCGTGCGTGTCGTGTGCAGGCAAGGCAATCGAATTTCCAAAGGACGAGGACTCGTATGTGGTGGCGGGAACCATGAACCACTTCCTCATGGAGCTCCCCGATCCCATTCTGACGAACGCCATGTACGACCTCTTCATCGACTCAGTCAGTACGTGCCTCACCCCTCTTTCTTTTCTGTCTTTTCTCTTTCTTTTCTCTCAAAAAACCTCGGAGCAACTTGCTCACATTGTTGCGTCGTATTACAGAGGACGGACAGGCGTCGGTGCCACGGCTGAGGGAGCTTATCTCCCAACTGCCGCCCTACAACCGATACGTGCTGCAGCACCTCATGTCCTTCCTTCAACTCGTCGTCAGCCACGAAGCCGGTACTGCACGACACACACACGACACACACACACACACGACACACACGAGAGTCACTAATGATTGGTTGTCACAGAGAACAAGATGGGTCCGTCGAATCTGGCGATTGTATTTGGCCCAACACTGCTGGGCTCTGGCAGCGCGGAGTCGATCTTCACCGACTTCACAGCCAACCAGAAGGTCATCGAGGCCATGATCACCAACTACACCACCCTCTTCCAGGTACGTGTGACACGCACATGCACGCACGCACCATACAACTCTGGCGGTGGGTGGCCCATGGCTAATTACTATTATTATCAATATCGTGTTGACCGACAATCGCAGGACATTGAAGAGGAGCGCATACTCGTCAAGAAGAAGATGCTCGAAGAAGAGGAGGCTGAAAAGAAGAAGCGGGAGATGCAGCAGAAGAGAGTGACGGAACGGTAATTATTTCCTCCGTGCGTTGCGTGTGCTGTGTGCGCGTGTGCCGTGGCATCATCGGACGGGCCTGACCGCCGGAACCGGGTGCAGGCTGGGCGCGATATCATTGAAGGGCTCTCCGACGCAGTCGCCGACCAACTCAGGCGAGGTACCGGTGCGACCCCCCTTGCCCAGCCGTACCGTCATGCGCAAGTCCTTCCTTGACCGCGGCGCTCCGCCCGCCCTCCCCTCTCTCC
>CACVKS010001302.1:0-10889 GCA_902749335.1 Acanthamoeba triangularis
CCATGGGAGAAGGGCTGCGTGCGAAGGACGTGGTGGTGAGGTGGGGCCTCGGGCTCTCGTGCCTGGCGATCGAGGTGGCCATCGTGGTCATCATTATCGACGCCTGCGTGCGCGTCATTGGCGCCGACCAGCTGTTCTTCTGGCACCCGGTGCTCCTCACCATCGGCGCCATCCTCTTCCTTTCCCACGGTGCGTGGTTTCATTCGGAGTTGAGTTTTCTATTTTTTATTCTTTAATCCTATTCGTTCTCAATTTCCACTTGGTACTCTTTTTTATATATATTTTTGAAAAATTAATAATAATGTTACACAGGCGTGCGAGTGTACACGGCGTTTGCCGGTCTGTCGCGTAACAAGGCGCGGGTGGTGCACGGCATCCTGTCGGGCGTGTGGGTGTGCCTCTCCATCGCCGGGCTGGGCATCATCGAACAGGTCAAGCAGGAAACCGGCAAGCCCCGCTACCACTCGTACCCGCTTCCCTCTCCGTGCAGGAAGAAAACCCCACCCTGCGTCACTCACCACTTCTGCGTGTGCGTGTGCGTGTGCGTGTGCGTGTGCGGCGGGTGCGTCTCGTGTCGTGTCGTTGGTCGTGTGCAGAGTGCACGGGAGGTTGGGCCTGGCGGTCATTTTCTTTTCGCTGATCCAGGGCGTCGCAGGCACGCTCAAGCTGTTCGTCCTCTTCAAGAACAACCAGGTACGCGTGTTGTGTTGGGCGACCCTGCCTGGCTTCTCTGTTTTGTTGTCTGTTTGGACAGAGCAGGTTGCTCACGGCCACGTCGTGCGCCACATCAAAAAACCACCGTCGAGAGCAGCGTTTCCTGCGGTGGCATGGCCGGCTGGGCACTCTCGTCTACGCGAGCGCCCTCACCGCTTTCCTCACCGGCGTGATGCAGAAGTTCGAGTCCAGTACGCAGTTCCCGCAATCTCCCTGCGAACCTCCGATTGTACTGATGGCACACACGACACTCATGACACACACGACACACACACGACGAAAAATCATCAGGCGAACAGAACACGGCGATCACGGTGTACGTGCTGACGTTCGTGTTGGCCCTGGTGGTGCTCTTCTTCGATTTCTGGGTCAAGGGCGCCGATCTCATTCCCGAGGCCGGGCCGGCCTCGCGAGACTCCATCAAGCTGACGGCGCAGGACGGCCGTCTGTACCTTCCCCTCAACGACTCTGAGCCAGCCCAGCGACGGCGCTCGGTGAACCTCGTCGACGCCTAGCTCTCGCTTTCGTTGTTTTTGGTTTGTTTTTTGATTTGAAACTAGAAAGAAAACCAAATATAATGTATATTTCCGTTTTCAGAAGCAGAAGACCTATTTGGGCACGCACTTGCAACAACAGAGAGCAAGTAATTACAACATATAGGGTCGAGCCATGGGCAACAGTGCGGGCAGCATTAGCAGGAAGGACAGGAAGAAGTGGATGAAGCAATACAATCGTACGCGACCTCACCCACGCCTTCCACGGCGTACTGACTTTCTCTATCTTTATTTTCTTCTTCTTCTTCTTCTTCTTCAAGTGTCTGAGGAAGATGTAGAGCATGAACTGCGGCGGTTCAGGAAGATGGCCAGCAAGGAAGGCGTAATAACCAAGGCTCAGTACTTCGAGATTGTGAGCCCGAGAATGAGCTCCTTCGGTGAGGACATGCTCAACGCCGTCTTCCGCTCCATGGACCTCGACGGTGATGGGTAACTCCCGTCCGCCTGGCCCCTTCACCTCCCCTCTGTGCTGAATCCATTTGCCTGGCGTACAGGACCATCGACGTGAACGAGTGGGTGGCCGTGGCCGGGTTGACCTCGAAAGGCAGCGTAGAGGACCGACTGGCAGGTATTTGGACCAACCGTGTGGTGTCGTGTGTCGTGTGTCGTGTGCGTGTCGTGTGTGATTCAGTTGTGGTGGTCCTGGTGCAGCTTCGTTCAGGATGTTCGACGAGGACGGAAATGGGGAGCTGTCGCAAGGGGAGGTGGAGGCCATGTTCATGCGCATCGCCAAGGTGGCCGGGGGAGGCGTGCTCACCGACGACATCAAGGCCGAAACCAGGGAGGTCATCCAACAGATCTTCCTCCGGTTCGACACGGACAGGGTACAACCATTACAACAGTCTAATGTCAAACACTCAGTTGCAGTTGCATGACAATTTCTTGCGACACGACATCAACATCCAGAGTGGGTCGCTCTCGCTGGAAGAGTTCCAGGCCGGCTTTGCCGCCGATCCGGCCATCTGCCGCTACTTCAAGCAGTTCTGAGCGGAACACGCCTTGGAGCACATATGGTTTGGCGAAGCATCCGCTGTTCGCTCGTGTATTACTTGCTCTGACTGACAAGGAGGCCATGGTCACCTTCTTCACTTCTTCTTGGTGTGCTTCTGCTTCCTGTCGCCGGCGGGGGAGCGGTTGAGCGCCTTGGCGAGGTAGCCGCCTTCGACGATCACCGTCCACAGCGAGAACACGAGCCACACGCCGCTCGGGATGGCGAAGAGCAGCCAGAAGCTCTGGAGGTCGTTGTGCTTGGTGTAGGCCCATCCCGTCACGTGGTCGCTCAGGAAATAGATGACCTGCGGGCGTTGCGTGGTGCCATGAGTGCCGCGTGTGCGGTGGTGATGTGCGTGCGTGTGCGCCAGGCGAGAGTACGAGGAGCGCGTACGGTCTTGGCGAAGCACATGAGCTGCGACGAGAAGGCGAAGAGGTGGGCGGACTGGCGGCCACGGAAGTGCTGCGAGAAGAGTTGGAGTGAGCGAGTGAGTGGGTGAGCGAGCGTGTGATTGGTTCCTAGCGCAGAATCGCTGTCGGTAGGTGCGTACCAGGAAGAGGGCGAACAGACCCACGGCGATCTCAAAGAGGTTCATCCTGGCGGTTGATAAAGAAAGAAAGAATGACGAAAGTAAGAAAGAATGAAAGGAGATATCAGGGTTGGCCATTCCTCTGTTGGCGCTGACGCTCCAGACGAGAAGCAGATAAATATGTATATCTATAAATAAATGAATAAATATTTCGTACCAGGCCTGGGCGATGTTGAAGCCGTCGTTCAGGTCCTGGTAGCGACGGTCGACCGCGATGTAGGTCTCGTCTGCCACCCCAGTGGAGGGAGATCAGATTACATGTGTGAAAAATCGCAAAATCTTGTCGTTAATGGGGTGGAAGGTGTCGTACAAGGCCCCCAAAACCAGGCGAGGTCGCCTCCGGGCATCGTGCGCGGGCGGAGCAGCACAAAGAGGGCATCCCACAAGCACACGGGGAACGAAAGCACGAACCACGCCACAACGCCTCCCGGCAGCACTCGACCCATGTCCTTCAATGATTTGAAAAACAGACTACAAGTTTTCAAAATTAATTGTTGTGTTGTGTTTTTCACTGCTTACGTCAGCAAGCGGCAAACCCGAGTTTGAAACTCCAGGTGGTTAACACTCTATCTAATACAACACGGGTGTCGATCGGTGTGCCGCAAGGTGGGTCTGTGCAGGTGTTCAGAGACGCCTCTTGATGTCGTGCACCAGCGTCGAGGTTTTCTGGGAGCGATCCCCCACATCCCTGTTGAGGATCTCCAGCCGGCGGTTGTGGTCATCGATCTCCTCGCCCATGTCCTGTGTGTGTGCGATCGTGCGAGCGCGAGTGCGGATTGCGCGCGTTCGTTAGGGTGTGCGGTCAGTGTTGCCCGGGTAGGAGGAGGGGGAAGCCGTACAAAGGCCATGAGCTTGAGGTGATCCAAACATTCGTCGATCCGGTCGAGCGCCTTGTCCGTCTGGTCGATCTTGGTGCGCGACTCCTCGCTCAGGTGGCTGAAGTCTTCCTTGTGCTTCTTCACCTCCGGAGGACCTGCACATGCGCGCAACATGTGTGAGATTTTGAACTGTCTTCACCCGAGTTCAAGTGGCGCGTACCAGAGTGGTGGAGGACGGTGCGGCCGGACGACTTCTGCCTTCTGGACTTCTTGAACTCTTCTTCCTCCCGCTTGGCCTTCTGCTCTTCGGTCATCTCCTCCATCTTGGCCGCGTGTTCGTACTTCTTGGTTTTCTGCTCGAGAGAGACTGGACGCGTGAGGAAAAGTACGAGCACCAGGTAGACGTGGTAGAGGTCACAAGAGGTGCCCTACCGAGAACTTGTTGGCAATGGCGCCGGTCCAGCTCTTGATGGTGCGCATGTGTTTGTCTCCCCTCTCCAGCATCTCACCGACTTCGTCAATGTCTCCCTGCACCCTGCGGAGCTGGTCTCCCTGCTTCTCGAGTGCCTCCAGCGTGGTGGTCGCCGTCGTCATCGTGTTCTCAATCAGTTTCTGTAGAGAGGTTCTCGGGGTAAGCAAGACGAGGCCAAGCAGAAGCGAGACGTCATCTACGGCTGGTGGCATGTACCAGGGATCGCATCGCGCTCGCGTGAGACTCGTCCACCACCATCTCCGACTCGGCAATGCTGCGGCAGGGAAGTGCATTGGGTGAGCAGCTGAAGTAGATAGCGCGGGAATAGAGGGAGGTGAGGTCGTTACTAGCTTTCGGTGGTACGCTCGCCCTTTGACTCGTCCCACTGGTACCTGAGGAGCAAGAAGACGATGGGGTTGAGGAACTGGGACAATTAGACTGTTCTGGACCACCCACTACACGTACTTTTTCTTCTTGGGGAGGACCATGCCCACGCGCAGGGTGAGGCGGCCGATCACCACGTCGCCGCGCGCGTCCTTAGAGGTGGCGCCGCCCTTGAGCTTGTACCTTCGCGGCTCCACGTACTCGTAGTTCACGCCACCATAGTCACCTGTGGGAGAGCTCCTTCAGGTGGTGACTTGGGGTGGGGGCCAGGTCTGGCGTTGCAGTGAACCGTACCCAGGGAAAGTCGGACCTCGCCCATGAAGATCTCCTTCTTCTTGTCCAGCATATCCCACACCTTGATCTCCAGCTCGCCTAGCGCGTTGCGCCTTTCTGTGTGGCGCGTGCGGACGTTAGAAGTAGAAGACAGGAACGTATGTAGAACCCACACACAAAAGACACTATCATGTAGAAGATTTGCAGAGGGTGGGGAAGCAGAGTAGACGACCAGGCGGGATGGGGATCTCGAAGGCCTCGTTCCACTTGGGGGCTGTGTTGTTGCGCAAGACCTGGGTCTCCCACTTGTTGCCGTAGTAGCTGAGACGCACATAGACGTCGGGGTCGCCTATGACCTTGCCCTTCTTGTCCACCCGTTGGGCGCACCGGCCCTCGACCACCAACACCTTGATGGCCAGGTAGTCGGGGCTGCCAGGTACCATCCAAGAGGGCTTCTGGTGCCCATCGTCATCCTCATCGCTGTCGGCCAGACCACGCCGATTTGACTGGGACTGTGGCGATCTTCCACCAGTTCCTTTGCGCATCTTTCCTCGCTATGGAAGCTTTACTGTGTCCTGCTGTCCCTTCCCTATCTATCACTTGATCACCTTCTACTGTTTCTTCTCTCAGCCAACGGGTTTCTTTTTTGCTGAACGTTGTAATGCTCCCTAAAAAGGTAAAAAGGAAAAATAAAATAAAATGGGCTCTGCGAAAAAAAAGACGAAAGCGAAGGTGAAGGCGAGGGTGAGGGCGAGGTGAAGGGTAGAGAGAAGGGTACCACGCACGCGCGCGTGTGCGGGCAAAGGACGCGGGGAAGAACCTACACAACAAAGCCTTGGAATTCAGAAAATTTTACACTACTGGTCGCGGGCGAGCATGTGGCGCACGAAGGCGGTGTAGTCGACGTTGCCATCGCCCTGGATGCAGGCGTTGCGGAGCATCTCTTCGACCTCCTGGTCGGTGAGCTTCTCGCCCATGTTGCACAGGATGCTCCGCAGCTCCATGACCGAGATGAACCCCTTGCCGTCCTTGTCGAACACCTGGAAGGCCTCGATGAGGTCGCGCTCGTTGTCCACCGAGGAGTAGTTCTTGGCCACCATGCCCAGGAAGCCGTTCACGTCCATCACTCCGCCGCCTGTGTGACATTTTTTATTTGCATTAAAATAAATATTATAACCGAAATTAATAAGCATGTTAGTGAGGGGGTGTAAAGAGCCATAATCATCAAATAACATGGTTGAATAAAAGAAATAAAAAAAAATGAAAAAAGAGGGTGGCCCTACCTCCATTTTCCTTAATCATGGTTTCCAGCTCGCCGTAGGTGGGGTTGTGGCCCATCTCGCGCATGATCTTGCCCAGCTCGAGCGCGTTCACACGCCCGTCTTTGTCCTTGTCAAACTTGGCGAAGGCCTGCTTGATCTCGTCCACCATCTCTTCATCCAATTTGTCGCCCTAACCCACAAGGTGAGCCCATTTGAGAATAATTCTAAGCCTGCAAAACCATTTGCATCCACATCCGCGCAGAGAGTTTAGGAGGCAAAGTACCATCTTCTTGCTCCTTGTCCAGCGATCTCTTCAACGTGCCAACAACTCTTGTTGAGTTGTCCTGCACTCCCAAATTGCGGTCCCGCAAATTGAAGTAGAAAATGACCAAGAAAACAGCTTACAAAGGCTTTCGAAACTGTTTCATTTTCGTTCCAGAAGCCTTTGGAGTTGACACAAAACTGGCACACTCGAGTGCAAATAAATAAGGGTGAGGATCTCAGAGATGATGGTCTGCTGGTAGAGTACTAGGGACGAACGAGGCAGCTAGCTGCTGGTGCTGGCCCGCCTCTGCTTGGTGTGCTGAACCTGGAGAAACTGCTCGCGGTCTCGGATGATGCACTTCCCGACCCGCGACAGCGACTTGGGCATCTCCATGCTCAGTATGTTGGTGATCCACGACGGTATTCGGCCTAGCGTGTGTTTGTTGATGTGATGTTATGTGTTTTAGAAACATTGATACAAGTATGTGGTGCGTGTTGACAACGAGGTGTATGTAGAGACCATGAGCGAGAGAAGGACTTGTGAAGGTGGGTATCGTACCCTTGAAATCGATCTGCAAGATGTAGGCCACGTGGATACCGCCTTCGTCGCGCGGTGTAATCACATAGCCCGACGACAACAGCTCGGCCCGCACGGTACCTGCGCACCCACCCCGAGCAATGGTTAACGTCTTGGCGGTGATGCCACGCAAAGAGAGAGCGAGCGAGAGAAAGGGAGAGTACCGTTGATTTCGGGGCAGTTGTCGTCGGCGACGGATCGTGCGATGACGATCACGGTGCCGTCCTCGTACTCTCGCGAGGACATCACCACGCACACGTCCCGCGAATTCACTGCCACCGCCGCACACCAACCACGCACGCGGGTGTGTCGATCAGAGACGGGCACGCTTCAAGCGCGTTGTGTGTGTGTGTGTGTGTGTGGTGTGTGTTTTGTGGCCATGTGCGTGTGCACGACGAGGCGGGCGAGCAATATACGTGGCCAGGGAGCGGAGTAAGTAATATGTACAATGCCGGTGTGGCCAGGGGTGTCGGGTTCGAGATCCCGCACCCGCCGGCTGGCCGCCGCAAAAATGTCCCACTCCCGCCACCGATCTGTGCGCACCCACCCACCCGCGCCAGTCAACCACGCGCGCGGTCAGTCATCGGCGGACTCTTTCACGCAATAGCGCGGCCGAGGCGAGGCAGAAGAAGAAGCAGAAGCAGAAGCAGAAGCAGAAGCAGAGGCGAAAAAAGCGAACCGGCCTGCAGGACGAGCTGCCGGAACTCCTGCGCGGAGCACTGGAGGTCGGCATCGCCGCGCATGCAGTTGACCTGCGAGACGTGTCTGCCGGTCAGTGGCCGCGCAAAGACGAACGCGGAGACGGCGAAGCGCTTCAAGTAGTAGAAGAAGAAGAACGGGGAAGGGAGAAAAAGTTGCGGGCGCAGCCCAATTCGCCGCTGCTGGGACCAAGGGCTTGGCCATTCATTCCCACCAGCTCGCGGGCGTTTCGGAGAAGAAGAAGAAGAAGATGGGAGTAGTAGTAGTACCGAGCCGTTTTCGGCAAGAGTCTTTTTGCTGACCCTGACGCCCAGCTCTTCCTTGATGAGCTTCCACTCCTCGGTGAGATCGACTTCGTCCAGCAGATCGTCGAAGGTCTCCTCGATGAGGGCCGCGTAGGCCTCACAGGGCGATGACCCACGAGCTTCGCGTTGATGTGTGGGTGCCCGCCCCGCACCAATTCGAAGCCGCGACGACGTAGGGCTAGCGATCGACGTCGTTTCTGTTCCTATTTCCGTGGGCAGGGTTGGTGCCGACCCCGAGCGCAACATGCCCTTCTCCACCTTGCTCGGCTCTGCTCGCTGGCTGCTCCACGTCCCAACTCGCCACTTGTTCCTTCACGGTTGCCTTCTTTCGTGTCTCAGTCTCCTTTTTCTCTTTGGTTTTCTCTATTTTTTCCTAAAGTTTCTTGATGTAGAAGGTGACGTCACCCAAAAGAAAGAAAAAGCAGGGGAGCAAGAAGGAAGCAGACGAAAAAAAGATGAATGACCCTGGGGGTCTAGTGGCCAGCACCACCCAAACGGTGCACCAATTCGTCACCCAAAACTATGTACGTTATTAGTTCTGCTCTGCTGTCTCTTTACCTTTCACCTTTGATTGCTTATCATTAATCGATGATGCACGCCTTGGGTGTATTTGTGGTTGCACATCAGGCGTACCTATGGGTGGCACTGTTCGTCGTGGTGGTCCTGGTAATCGCCTGGCCACACGTCCGACAGGCCCTCATAGACTACCGCAACCAGATTGTGTACCCGGCACCTCGCATCCCCGGTACGTCCCCCCCCACACGCACAATCCCAAAGCCTTTGTGGTAGTCGCTCTCTACGCTTGAATGAAGATGGGCCGCCAGACCTGACGCACGTGTCTCTACAACGCACAACAGAGGCCGATCACGAAGAGGGGCTGCGTTTGGCCCGGTTGGCGCAGCAGGAGCGGTTGAAGGAAGCCTCCAAGGAGGCCAAGGAGCAGGAGAAGCTCAAGCCCAAGAAGAAGCCCCAGAAGCTGCGCCCCAACAGTACGCGTCCATCATCACAAGGCAGCCCAAGGAAGTGATGGTGTTGACTAGTGTGTGTGTGTGTCCTSTGCTGTGCAGCGGACGACTATCCCCTGTCGCCGTGGTCGAGCAGCGGAGGCGGAGGCGGAGGTCGTAACCTTCGCTTCTTCAAGGCCCCGGCCTGCAACACCGGCGGATGAGGTTAAGCCCACAACCACCGCCCTCTCACCCTCCCCAACGGCAGCCTCTCTCTCTTCTCTCTTCTCTCTCTCTCTCTCTCTCGCTTTCTTCGTTCTTTCTCTCTACTTCCGAGCTGCCTTGGGGCGGGTGAGGAGGGGCTGCGCCGTCGATCCTCTTCCTCAACCCAGAGAAGGAGGGCAGGCGGCGTGGCTGCCTCTAGGTGGTTGTGAGCTCTCAACCCCACATCATCGTCCTCCTCACATCATTGATGCGCCGGCCAGCGCGCTCTCCTCGGGGCGTTGGTCTCAACGTCAAGCGGCCGGATGGACGATGCGGCGCGCATGAAGCCGTAGCTACAAACTTCCACGGAAGAGGGCCTCGGCTGACCCATTCGCTGCATCTCCACCGCCACCCACCAATCACACACGCAAACGCTCCTCGTGTCCACCACCGGCTCGTTAGACCCAATAAAACGAACCACTTACCAACCAAGGCCGCTGCTTGTGAGTGATCGGCCGACTTCTGGGCGCGCAAAGAGAGAGAGAGAGAGAAGAATGACGGGCTGCTTTGGTGGCGTCAATAAATAAGCACTGGCGAGAGAGAGATTGGGGAGCCGGTCGATCATCGGCGCTTGGACAGCAGAGACTGCTTGGTCTGGGGCTTTTTCTTGAGGAAGACGACCAGGGCCAGCATAAAGAGCACCGCCACCACGAAGCTATGGACGTGTCCCGCCAGTGTCGGCTGTGAGAAGCAATAGGATAATGATTGGTGGGGGGAAGAACGTACACGAGCAAGTACTGGAGGAGGTCGCCAAAGAACGAGGAGTGGGTCGGGGTGTGCTGCAGAACGCAGCAAACGAGCTCGGCCTCGGCCGCCTGGATCTCGTCCCTCACGTAGTGGGCAAAGGTCATCGCTGCGAGCCCCAGCGAGCTCGACACCTGCGGTTTGGATGTAAGTAACGAACGCGAAGAGGCGTCTAGTTAAAAGGGAAGTAGTGCCTCGTAGGCTTCGTTTAGCTTGTAGTCCCGCAGGAGCCCGCCGACGCGATGGAACATGCCCTCGAGCCTATTCATTTCGCCGTACAGCCGCTCGACTGTTGGCAATGACGCGGCGCACGACACACGGCGCACGACACGCACACGACAAAAAAACGTTGAGCGCACGACTGACGAACACGGGGGCGAGAAGTGAATGAAGAGCGAACCGGTGGAAGCGGGCAGTTCCTGAAAGTGCAGGAACGTGGAGGTCTTCTCGCCCTCCGAGCTCTGCCACAGCTCGGGGCCATTGGAGCCGGGTTCAAGGTCCTGGCCGCCAAATACCCCAACAACCACACATGGCCCAGCGTGAGACCCCCAGCGGGACAGGTGGACTACAGACTGTAGTCCGGGGAGCGCACCGCCATCGAGCCAGCGAACTCGGTCGTCGAACCGACAGTTCTCCCCTGGAATTCGGTCATCGTTATGTTCTCGCCGAAGGGGTCGTACAGATACCGCTGTCGACAGCACACACAGAGACACAGTGGTCAGCTCAACGGGTCTCGCGCACGGCATGTGAAACGCAACAGGCCTTGGCCAGACTGGCGCTCTCGGACGCATATGGGGCAGCCAAGTCTTACCTTCGCGAACCGGTCGACGTCGGCGATGGACTTGTGGATCATCTTGAGGGCCTGGTCCAAGCGCGACAGCACGGCATTCCTGGTCACCATGTCCACGAACACCCGCGAAATGCCCGTCGTCGTCGTGTACGGCCCGAACGGGTGATGTCTGCCCGTCGCAATTATTAATTAGTTATCTGTTAGTCGCGCACGGCCGGCGATTGGGCACTGAGGAGAGGAACGGG
>CACVKS010001303.1:0-10889 GCA_902749335.1 Acanthamoeba triangularis
GGTCTGATAGAGCAGGAGCCCTCTCTCCCCTGGTAGGAATCGATCACACCCCTTCACCGTTCTTCCTCGTGCTGACGACGCCTTTTCCTTTGTAATGCCTGCGTGTTTCACATTCATTAACGCTCACAGGTGGATACTGGGCGTGGGTGCTGTGGCCATATTCTTCGGGTTGTCGATATGGGGCTACAAGATCATGGAGAGCATCGGATACAACTGCACCATGGTACGGCCAAGGCTCCTCCTCTTCGCCCCTTCCCAAATTGGTTGACACGTACGACCTCCCAGATTACGCCGTCGCGAGGCTTCAACGTAGATTTCGGCTCTTCCGTAGCTGCTGTTGTTGGTGCGTGCTCTCCCTCGCGTGTGTGTCTCGGGCAGTCATGCTTAAGCGGATGTGGTGACAGGGAGCAAGTTCCTGCTGCTACACATGAACTCGACGTATTGTATAGTGGGCTCAGTGTTCGGGGTGGGGCTGGCCAACGGGTTCAAGGCGATCAACTGGCGATTACTGCTGCGGATGTGGCTGGTACCTCGCCTCTCCCCATGGAAGCCTCCACCTGCAAGGCTAATAATGGATGGGGGCAGGCGTGGGTCTGCACAGTACCGTTTTGTGGCATGGTGAGTGCTGTTGTGTTCATTGTTCTGCAGTACACCTTTGTCTGGTGACGCATCATTCGCCACGGGCAGAACTATTGATGCTTCTATTTATTAAATAAATGGCAATAAATGACCCTTCGTGACCACGAATCTTGTTCGTTGGGCCAAGCATGAGGGTGCTTTATCTAACCACAGGTCAGAACTGGCCACCGAGGACCAGGCGATCTGTCTCCTGAGCAATCACAGCACCCATCAGATGCACTAAGGGTGCGTTGAGTTTTACGCCACGACGCTTCATCTCATCGTACAGTTCGAACGCCTTGCCGTTGTTTCGTGCGAGGTAGTTCGCCTTGGTAGTGCAACAAGAAGAGAAAAAAAAAATGTTAGTGGCACAGGAAGGTTGTCGTTGTGGACGCCGTACCTGGATCAGGTTGTAGAAACTAACTGCATTTATCTGCACATCGGCTTGCACCATTTCGTCAAACAGCGCATCAGCCTGAGACACATCAATTATATTAGTTGTAAGTTGTAGCATGCCCGTGTCGTGTTGAGTGTCGTGTGAAATGTGGCAATCATACATGGGCGATGGCTTCGCTCACTCCTTCCTGGCACGAACTGTCTGCACCGTGCTCGCCGTGAGAGGCGTGGGCTGCCACTGTGGGATTGGCGGAGAGTCAGAGGCAGGCATACAGTAGAAGTGCGCTCCAGCAAAGCTACTACCAGATGTGTACCTTGCTGGCGGAGGCCGTTCAACAGGTGGTTGCAAAGGTCATGGCGCGGAGGGAAGCCGGCCGCCTTGTAGTCCTTGTAGAGATCTGCACCCATGGTTCAGGGCACATCAGCGCCGGGCAGAGGAGGAGATCCGAAATGGTTTGGCAGGTGCTGTGTGCCGCGTACCGAAGGCCTTGCGCATATCGGCGGCGCTGGTGTAGGCCTGCACGAGCAGGGAATACGTATAGCTGTCCTTGGGCACCTCGTCTTTGGTCATCTCCTCCAGTACGGTGCTTATCTCACCCGAGCGGCCAAACTTGGAATGGCCCGCGAGAATGGCATTGTAGGTGCGAGTTGAGGGCCGGACTCCTGATGTTACCCCACCACCACCGCCCGCCACGGGAGGATGGGTCAGCAAACAGCCAATATTAGCTGGGGCACTCCACTTAGTGGGTATGGAGACGTACCAGCCTTCTTCATGTTGCGCAGCGCACGCCAACTCCGATCGAGGGTATCAGCACCAAGGCAGCACGCTTCGATCAAGGAGTTGTAGACCTTTTCGTTCGGCGCTGGATCTGCAATGATTGGGGGGGGGGAAGCATGCCGGCGATCAGCTGATCGGATTCGTTTACTTACACCATTTGCACAATGTGCCATGCGGGAGCGTGGACGTACACTTCTCCCGCTCGGCGCCCAAACGCTCCACCCATGCGAACGCCTCGTCGATTCCCTCAGCCTGCCGTCGCGCCACTCACTCAGTCAGTGGAGAAGAGGAGACAAGAAGCTCATCAGACACGGTCACAACCGAGTCGAAGCAGCTGTGTGTGTGTGTATTACGAGACCTTCGCAACTGCCAGTACTGCAGCACTGTAATGAACCGCCTCTGGACGTACGTTCCTGCTGGCCATCTTGCGCAGAACACTGAAGTGGTAGTGTCGGAGAAAGTGTGTGCGTCAGTGCGCGGTAATACCGCGTGCGCAGAGTAGCGGTAACGAAAGAGAGAGCTGAGAGGATGAGGAGGGAAGCACTCTTGCACGAGGTCCCAGCGCTTGGATTCACCGTAAATGGTGATCAAGTTCTTGTAGGTGGTCGCGGTGGCCGGTAGCTTTTGCCTCTTGGACATGTGGAAATAGATCTGGTGGGCCCGCCTGAACTTGCGCGCACCAACGAGAGATGAGATGTAGGCGTCATAGAACTCCGCATCCAACGTCGCCCCCTCGTCGACGAGCTGCATGACATTGTTAGTCGTTTAACTAACCACACAACCTGAGAGGCATAGCACAGCACCTTGTCGTAAATAGCATCGGCAATGCTAACGGTATCGGGCCGGTTTGCTGCTCGGACGACGCCAGCGTAGGCAGCAAGGCTGGGGCTCACACCTGTATTTATTATTAATATTTTTACGCATTTTCTTTTCGGAAAAGAAAAAGAAACCGCGGATGATTTGGGGTTGATTGATTTGTCTCGTTAGAGGAGAAGATGGGATTGTGGCACCTTTGGCTTCCATGTCGCGCAGCAGGCTGTGCGCTTTGTCAAGCCGCTTCGCACGAGCGAACACGTCAATAAGGGCAGTGTAGGTGGCAGACTCCAGGGGCAGGGCCTCGTGTTCTTTAACGAAGGCAGCTGCCAATTCCGACGCTTTGCTGAAGTTCCCCTGCTGAGCCAATTGCTGGCTCTCCAGGAGGACATCGTTTTGAGCGAGGGTGTGGGTTCTCCTCGAGGAGGAACGACTCACAGAAGCGGCAGAGCACAGGAGCTGAAGTCCGGAGCTCGCTCGATTACCGCAAATACTGCGACCCCCGTGCCAAAAGCTGAGCCGCCCGGCCGTGGGAAGGACCTGCATGGGTGCGCGCCCACAAAAGGCGGAGAAGCGTGACATGGCCTGTGGCGAGGATGAGGATTGATGTCTGTTGGGGGGCAGATTTTGCGCTGCCAAATCAACAGGAAAAACAAGAAAAAGAAAAGAAAAAGAAATTGGTCCATAATTTGTCGCCTGCAAAAATTTTGGCGGGAGAGCAGCTTTCAAAAAAGAAAGAAAGCCGAAGACAGAAGAGGTGTGCGGCTAGCCGCGTAGAGGATCGAAGAGATGGATACACGAACGCCCGTACATCTCTCCCAGCCGTTCGAAATTGTGGTGGCTGCGTCTGTCAATGGTGGAATCGGGCGGGCAGGGCAGTTGCCCTGGCACTTGCCTCAGGAGATGGCCAGGTTCAAGACCTTGACTCTCAAAACAGCAAAGGATGACTACTCGAACGCGGTCATCATGGGCCGGCGGACCTACGAGTCCATCCCCTCAAAATTCAGACCTCTCCAGGGTAGAGTCAACATCGTACTCTCACGCGACCAGGGGATACGGATAAGGTGTGCTTCCTACCTCTCTCAGCGTTAATGCTCAACACGTTTGACGTTCCCCCCTTGGACAATCTTTTCGTGCAGTTTGCCCGACAGCGTGGTGGTTGCGAGTAGTTTTGACGCAGCGCTCCTGGCCATCCAGAGCATGGAGAAGGTGCCCCTCCTCGGCCACCGCAAATAGGGCTGCCAACGCTAACCAATACAACAGATCGAAAAGGTGTTCGTTATTGGTGGGGCTCAGGTCTACGCGGAAGCCATGAAGCATGATGGTTGCCAGGCGATTTACCTTACACAAGTGCGCCCCGCAGTCCTGCCCGTCCAGGAAGTTTTGTTCAGCCGAGTCGGTGAGCTGAAGACTCTCTCTCCTCCAGATCACGTCCCCGGAGTTTGAGGTGGACACCTTCTTCCCGCAGATTGACCCGCGCTCTTTCAAGCTCGACGCCAGCTATCCTGAGCAAGGGAAAGCGCACGAAGAACGGGGCGTCACATATGAGGTAATCACTGCTCGCCTTGACTTCACAAGGTGGCTTAAAAGCTTACGGACTCGACACGAGTCTTGTTCAGTTTTTACGTTATGTACGTAGCAAGTCCGCTGGGCCGCATGAAGAAGAGCAGTACCTTCGGCTTGTGGACGACATCATCAAACATGGCAACGACAGAGACGACAGGACGGGAGTTGGTGCTTACCCCCCCCCCCAAACCACCGTTTGCCCGATCATCTCGCTCGCTCACACTTATTCGCCCACGCTAACAAGCAAATCCTTTCCTTTTGGAAACGCAGGCACTCTCTCTCGGTTCGGGTGTCAGATGCGGTTTAGCTTACGGGACGGCACCTTTCCTCTCCTCACCACCAAGCGCGTGTGGTGGAAGGGGGTGGCCGAGGAGCTCCTGTGGTTCGTGTCGGGCTGCACGAATGCCAACACCTTGGCAACCAAAAGTACGATTGACTTCGGCACAGCCGTTCGTTATAAGTCATGCGGGTTGCTTTACTTCTTTGCGGTTGTTGTCCTGTTGGTACAGAGGTCAACATCTGGAAGGAGAACGGATCCAAGGACTTCCTCGCCAAGTGTGGGCTTGGCCACAGAGAGGAGGGAGACTTGGGTACAATTCCCCTCTCCAGTCTCGTCTTTCTCTCGGTTTGGTACACAGCCGGCTCACTGTTGGGAACAACCCAGGCCCTGTTTATGGCTTCCAATGGAGGCACTGGGGAGCAAAATACGTGGACATGCACGCCGATTACTCAGGTACCGACTGGCTTCCAACCCCTCACATGACATAATGAACGATCGTTCTTACACCGTGAACAGGCCAAGGGCATGACCAGTTGGCAGAATGCATCTCACTCATCAAGCATAATCCCACTTCGCGTCGCATCGTTATGTCAGCCTGGAATCCGACAGACCTTAAGGTAAGAAGGCTCCATCCGCCCTGGAGAGTTGATCACACCCTTGCTTGTGCAGGAAATGGTGTTGCCTCCATGCCACATGTTTTGCCAGTTCTACGTTGCCAATGGCGAGCTGTCTTGTCAGGTAAGCCCACCCATCAATGCCAGCTGGCGTTTCACCCACCTTTGTGGTTAACTGTACACCAGATGTATCAGCGCTCCGCTGACATGGGACTTGGTGTGCCATTCAACATTGCCTCGTACTCCTTGCTTACCTGCTTGGTCGCTCATGGTAGGCGTGCTTACGTACCAACCCAGCACATTTCCCTATCATTCCCTTACTTCTTCTACACCACACTACACTAGTTTGTGGCCTGGCCCCAGGTGAGTTTGTGCACACAATTGGTGATGCGCATGTGTACAAAAGCCACATTGAAGGTGCTAACTACAACAAGCCAAGGCGTCCAGAAACCAGTGGTCTAACCAAAATTTTGCTGTGCAGGGCTGAAAGAACAACTCATGCGTACTCCATATCCCTTCCCAAAGCTCCACATCAAAGACAGAGGCCAGAACATTGATGGTATGGACCCCACCCCTCATGGGTTCCTTTTTGCAAACCAGCACTTAACTCTTGTTTGCCAGGCTTTGTCTATGAGGATCTGGTCATTGAGGGCTACCAACACCACCCTACTATCACCCTTCCTTTTGCTGTATGATCAGGGCCAAGATTCCAACTGTTAAAGTGATCCTATTGAAGTATGATCACCAGTACCACTGAGACACTTTCATAGACCTCTTTGGTTGGGTCAAACATAGGCGAACAGGAAGATGTAGCTGTGCTGTTTCAATTGAATGGAGAGTAGAAGAAAGAGTACATAAATCTTGTGGACAAAGAATTTACGAATAAAAATTTGGCTGAGCTTACGTCAGCATGACGTCACAAGGCCATAATCGCATGCATAGGGTATGCAACGATTACGCGCAACAGTCATTGTACTCGCTCAAGTCATTGTACTTGTGGTGCGTTCGTATCACGAATAGAAGCTGGGAAAAGACAGCGGATACCCCTTGCGGCAGGTCATTTGGTTGGAGATGGGTCGTGGACGCATTTGATTCATTTGATGCATCAAATGAATCAAATGAATCAAATGCATCAATGATGAGTCAGTGATGCAATTGATGCATGACCTCAGATTCTTGAGTATTGCTGCATACCACCATGTTGGCCTTCATGAGCTTTGTCGCTTTCCCTTTGATGTCAGCTTGATTCGATTCCATCCAAGCCTGCTGAAAACGAAACAATGATCGGAATGCACTAATTCCAATCATAGTTTAGTGTGGAACTCGCTTGTGGCACCTTGAATCAAGCCGATTTTTTGCACAGAGCACACCAGAAGATGGGCATCACAGGCTGATGGATGACAGGTGGTGAATCGCATTTATTCTAGACTGCTCATCAATTGCATCCACGGCTCATCTGATGCATTGGATGCATCAAATGCATCTAATGCATTTAACGCGTCATCCGACCCATCTCCGTTGCATCCGTCCATGCGCGGTGGGAAAATGGCAATGGCTAATCGTACAGCCCTCATTCTGCTCTCTCACGAAGGCCCATTGCCTGGGGAGATGGGTCGGATGACGCATTAAATGCATTAGATGCATTTGATGCATCAAATGCATCAAATGAGCCGTGGATGCAATTGATGAGCAGTCTAGAAAAAATGTGATTCACCACCGGTCTTCCATCAGCCTGTGATGCCCATCTTCTAGGTGTGCTCTGTGCCAAAAATCAGCTTGATTCAAGGTGCTACAAGCGAGTTCCACACTAAACTATGATTGGAATTAGTGCATTCCGATCATTGTTTCGTTTCCAGCAGGCTTGGATGGAATCGAATCAAGCTGACATCAGAGGGAAAGCGACAGAGCTCATGAAGGCCTACACGGTGGTATGCAGCAATACTCAAGAATCTGAGGTCATGCATCAATTGCATCACTGACTCATCATTGATGCATTTGATTCATTTGATTCATTTGATGCATCAAATGAATCAAATGCGTCCACGACCCATCTCCTGGCAGAGCTTCAGACACTTTGCCAGCCGTGGAGCTATCAAAGCAAGTGAGTTTTTCCGAATCTATCATCGGCTTCCATGTGGGCTCGTGAGCAATTTGTGTTACGAGTTTTACCAGTTTAGGTAGTTTTACGCGTTTTCGTTGCATCCCCACAGGAGATGAGTGCGAAAACGCGTAGCACGCGTTGAACGCGTAGCACGCGTTTAACGCGTTTTTCACGCGTAGCTTACGCGTAACTTACGCGTAGACTACGCGCGAAAAAAAAACTTTTGAAAATCGAATTTAACCAAACTGACCACCTAGGAGTGATGCCCATGGTACTAGCATGCACCTCCTTCGTTTCCAGCCCGATCCGACATGCTGCAAGCGAGTTCCACGCTAAACTATGTGAGGAATGTGACATTCTTCGCATAGTTTAGCGTGGAACTCGCTTGTACGATGTCGAGGGATGTTGAAAATGAGCTTGCCGTGCTCACCACGTCAAGGGCTTCCCATCCATATGTGTCCCCGGCTGATTGCTCGCAGAGACTATTTTTCACGCGTAAGTTACGCGTAAGTTACGCGTAACTTACACGTTTTACGCGTGCTACGCGTTTTACGCGTTCTTAGCATTTCGCACTCATCTCCACAGATGAGAATAAAGATAGGAATTTTTGTACGCCGCGGAAGTCGCGATAATCGCGGAACACCGCGGAAGTTGCGACTATCCGCGGAAGTCGCGACAACCCGCCTCGAGTAATTGCGTTCGACGCGTTTCGCGCTCATCCTTTGGAAGTCCAGTAAAGATTCAGGAGATGGGTAGGATGACGCATTAAATGCATTAGATGCATTTGATGCATCAAATGCATCAAATGAGCCGTGGATGAGCAGTCTAGAATAAATGCGATTCACCACCTGTCATCCATCAGCCTGTGATGCCCATCTTCTGGGTGTGCTCTGTGCAAAAATTCAGCTTGATTCAAGGTGCTACAAGCGAGTTCCCCACTTAACTATGATTGGAATTAGTGCATTCCGATCATTGTTTCGTTTCCAGCAGGCTTGGGAGATGACTCTTTTTCGCGATTATCGCGGACTACCGCGGAGATCGCGACTATCCGCGGAGACCGCGGAGAGTCAAGTGAACATGGGGTGCAAATGACTACCAGAGGGCCACAGATGAGAATAAAGATAGGAATTTTTTACGCCGCGGAAGTCGCGACTTCCTTGGATGGAATCGAATCAAGCTGACATCAAAGGGAACTCTCACTAAGTCTCGTCAGTCTCGTTACACTGACTCATCATTGATGCAGTTGATGCAGTTGATTCATTTGATGCATTTAATGAATCAAATGCGTCCACGACCCATCTCCTCAGGAAAACTAGCTCGCCCCGAAAGCGATAGAGATGTAGATGGGTCGGATGGTGAGGGTGATGTGTTTGATGTGTTCGATGCGTCCAATGAGCAAGCGATGCATTTTATGAACGGTCTCGAAAATATGCGATTCATCATGCATCAGGCTCAGATTGTGCATCAATTGCATCAAATGCATCAGCTGAATTTAATGCATCCACGACCCATCTCCATAGCTTGTCCTTTATGTATGAGCAGAGCAAGGACAGTGCGACCAGCTGTCCAAGTGGCAGCAGCGCAACAGCGACGACCAGCAGAGCATCCGGCTGTGCAACCCGGTGATGGGTATTTACACACATTCCCCTAGAAAGGTAACCACGGTTCTTCCACAGAGTGACTCAGAAATTCAAGCTCATACGGCCCAATAAGGCACCCTAGAACATTGAATCCTATCACATCTTGAAGCCCGTTTGTTGTGGCGCATTTTGACTCCATTGCCAGCTCAAGAGCTTACAGTGGAAGCTAGTAAAGGGCTCATCTTGGTCATATGCCAGGTAACAACCAAATTTTTTGAACTCGGCCGGTGTCTACTTGCTGCTTCCCCGGCCATCAAGAGGATTTTTATTTTTATTTTTATTTTTATTTTATTTTTATAATTATAAAAACAAGCGAGAGTTCGTCCTCACCCCCTCATGTTGCCTCGATAGGGGAGACAGGTCTTGTTCTGCGTGCTCGATTGCTTTGGTTGAACTCGATCAGTGACAGACTGCGCCGTCCCTCTCTCCGTGGAGAGCCCCTGCAGGAATGGGCACAGCAGGTCAAGAAGGAAGAAAGGGAAGTGGCCGTCAGGCCTGCAGGGCGTACCTCTCACGACGGTCGAGGGAGGCGCGGCGTTCCATTTCTATGCTGGTACGAATGGCACGTTGAAGGGGTGCGTCCAACGAGCGCAGCATGTGAGCGAGTTGTAGCTTCTTGTGGTCCACATAGACGTCTGTTTCGTCCACAATCTCTCCCTGATACACAAGACACACAAGGTTCGAGGCCGCGATGAACAACACGCACACACATACGACACATGATGTCACACACACAGGGCAGTACCTGAATGAGTTCCTCGAAAATGTCTTCGAGGGTGATGATGCCGATCAGGTCTCGGCTGTCGACACTCGCCACCATGGCCATGTGGCCTAACGCGTCACCACGGTGGTGCGTGAACGTGAACCAGAGAGCAGCGGAACGCTTACCCCGCTGTTGGCCCAACCAGCAGTGAGGAGGTCGTACTCTTGCCGCTCTTAAACTGGTTGAGGATGTCGTAGAGCGGGGTGTCCGCGTGCACCAGCGGCATGTCGACCAACGGCAGCTGGCAAACGCGCTTCTCCTCACCACTCACCCCTACCATCAAATGGGGAAAAAATTGATTGTGAAATGGAAATGGTTGGTGCGAGGATGGTGCACCACGAATTTTGGATCGGCTCGGCTCGGAGATAAGATGATATGATAAAAGCTAGATGGGGGGAAGGGGAGGCGCGTATGCATACCGACCAGCCTGCGCGTGAGCAGGAGACCGACGACCTGCTGGACGTCCTCCCGGTAGACAGGCACGCGTGAATGYCCCGTGTTGATCACCTGGCCACCGCCACCCACCCCGYRCCGCGGAGAGGGCGAGTGAGGTGATGTGTGAGGCGAGGCGGGTGGGGGAGGAGGACCTGCTTGATGGTTTCCGGATCGAGGAGGGTGGTCTCTTCGAGCATGAAGGCATTTTCGATGGGCGTCATGGCGTCCTCGGCCTTCTTCTCGATCATCTCGAGAGCACCCATGATGATGGTCGACTCCTCCTCGTCGAGGGCGTGCTTTTCTCCGTGCATCCGCACCAGCTCCTTCAGCTCTGCTCTCGCCAGCCGCGATCGTGCAGAGCGAGGGGGGCGGGGGAAGGAGGAGGTAAGTATAATGACCCTCGCCCTTGAAATACAGAGCATCACATCACACCACATACTAAGGATGTGGGGGAAGGTGGCACGTACGTGCGCGGCGCAGGTAGGTGGCATGCTCGTTCCCCAAGAGCCAGTCCAGAAGYTTGCTGATGGGGAAMCCGACGATGAAGAACGCCGCCATCAAAAACTTGACCAACCTGCGCGATTGCCACCACGACGCGCGGGCACATATATTATGCGACGCGCGCGCGCGCACACACACACACACACAAGATGGATGATAAGCAGTCGCGGCTGGTCAGGTTGGAGAGGCATATCTCGCCGGATTGATATATGCATAGGGAGAGGGAGAGGGAGAGGGAGAAACCAACAAAAGAGTTAAAGATAGCCCAGATGTACCGTACCCTGAGAGGTGTGCTCCGATGGCCAGGCTATACCGGGAGCACAGAGCCTGCGGGATTATTCTGAACCCCCCGCGGAAGGAAGAGGAGGCGTCAGGTAACAGGGG
>CACVKS010001304.1:0-10887 GCA_902749335.1 Acanthamoeba triangularis
ATTATAACCCCAACTAATTGCTTTTCCCTCATTGTGATTCACCGCGTTCGCCTTCGCTCTGTGACACAGATCATCGCTCTGGGTGCGCGGTCCGACTCTGGCGTATCCGCTGCCAGCCAAGGAGGCCGACTCTCACGCGTTCGCTGTGTGGTGGGTGGTGGGCGGGTGGTGGGCGGTGGTCTCGCAGTACACGAGACGCACGGATTGGATTCGTGGGAGCGGCTGGTGCAGCGATTCAACTCCAACGCTGACAAAGAGAGCGGCCGGATCGTGGACGCCATCTGCCGCGAGGAGATAGACCACGTCAAGAAGGGCCTCAAGTGGTACAATCGCCGCCTGCGCTGCGTGTGCGGTCGTGTGTGCGTGTGCGGTCGTGCGTGTGCGCGTGCGGTCGGGTGGTTTTGTTGTAACCCCGACCTGCGCCAAGGTTCCGATATCTGTGCGAGAGAGACGACGAGGACCCGGAGAGCGCGTTCCAGGCCATCGTGCACCAAACGCAAATCCCGGTCTGCGGCCCGTTCAACAAGGAGGCGCGCGACCTCACCGGGATGCCCGAAGAATGGTGTGTGCACGCACGCACCTCCACCTTGTGTTGCGCGCTGTGTCGTGTTGCATGTCAGGTGCTTTGTGTGTGTCGTGTGTCGTGTGTCGTGTTTGACGTGTGCCGTGTCGTGTTGCGTGCAGGTATGTGCCACTACAGCGCATGCGGAAGCATCCACCGCGAGTCAAGAAGCATCAGGCCAGGAAGGCCACCACTGCGACACCACCACACTTGACCTCCAATAGTTGACAAATATAGAGAATATATCGTGAAATATTTGTTTACACATATTGTTCACACATATAATATGTTCTTAGATGTTGGCGGCCTTGCGAGCGTCGCCCTTGAGCTGGTCGGCCTTGCCCTCGGCCTGCCACTGCTCGTTGCCAAGCACGTTGCCGGCGGCCTCCTTGAGGTTGCCCTTGACCTGGTCCTTGGTGGCGATGGCGGCCTGCTCGGCCCGAGCGGCCTCGAGCTCGGCGTTGCCCTTCTCCTTGCGCGCGAGGCCCTCGGCCTCCATCTGCTCGTTGCCCACGGCCCAGCCGATGTTCTCCTTGGCGGCGCCGATGGCGATGTCAGTGTAGGCGGCGGTCTTGGAAGGCTCAGCGGACATGATGGAAGAGTTGGGGTTGTAGTTGTGGGGTTTGTTGAGGTGGTGGTGGTGGTGGTTGAATGATGAACAATGGTGGAGAGCTGAGTATATTTATATGGCACAGGGATCAGGTCGACGGGCTTGCCAGTCCAAGGAAAGGCCAGGGGAACCAAAAAGAGAAAACCAAAGAAAGGGGCGGAGTTGAGGAAAGATTGATCACATCCTACCATTCGGGTGAATGGGATCGTGATCCCTTGCGCCTCTCTTACCTTCTCAACACCAATATTGTGGATACCTGCACTTATTAGGATTATTAAAATTGTTGTTGTTGTTGTTCTCTATTTGAATCCACCAACCAGGGGTGAGGTGAGGCGTGCCGGAGGTTGGATGGCCGGGGGAGATTGTTGACGACAAGGGCGACGGCCAGCATGACGAGCGCGCCCAGCACCGTGGTGAGCACGTAGTAGTAGCCCGCCTCCACTATCTTCCCCGATCCCAGCACTGCTATGATCGCGCTCGCTCCTGCACGCGACCACCACCGGCTCAGCCCCCTGGACTGCATTCACTCGGGCGAGGGAGGACTGACCTCCGGGCGGGTGCAGCGTGCAGGTGAGCTGCATGACGGCGATCGATATTGAGACGGCCAACGCGGCCGCCAACGGCATCGAGACGTGTGCCAATAGCTTGTGACACGAAACTGCCACACCGCACACGTCAAGCGCCGCACACGCCGCTCGCACACGCACATGCGCACGCACACGCAAGACCGCACACGCGTACGCGTACCTCCGATGAGCGAGGAGAGCGCATGTCCGCCCACCAGGTTGAGCGGCTGCGAGAGCGGCGACGTGGGCGCCGCGTACAACAGCACCGCCGTCGCCCCGTAGCTCCCTGCACCCAGAGTGTGCGGTCGCGTGTCGTGTGTCGTGTGTCGTGTGTCGTGTGTCGTGTGTCGTGTGTCGTGCGTCGTGTCGTGTCGTTGGTAAGTCCAAGCTGGTGGCGAGGCGGTGCGTGCGTGTGTCCCGTGCCGATGAGGAGGACGACGTCGCCGGGCGAGTAGAGGAAGTCGTCGAGGAGGCCGACGAGGAAGATGCCCAGAAAGGACCCGACGAGCGAGGTGGCGACGACCCACAGCGGCACGCGCCGGCTGGCCAGGCTCGGTCGCCGCTGGGGCTTGCGGCCGGCCCACCGCCGCACGTACTTGCCCGGCCGGCTGGGCAGCAGCACCACCCCGCCCCACGTGCTGGTGGTCGTTCGCTCCTACAAAGTTATTTTTTATTTTATTTTTTCCTATTTTAACTTTATGCAATAAAAAAAAATGTAAAGTAAAAAGCAACAGGCAGGCCGTGTACCAGGTGAGCAGGGCGTGCTGGCTGCAGAGGGGTGTGCTCATCCATCTCTGTTTCAAATCGTTGGGGAAAAGAGAGAGTTGTTTTCTTTTGTGTTTTCTTTCTTTTCCAAACTAAAAGCAGGCTTCTGGTTGGACGAAAAATTATTGTTTTATGTTTACTGGGCAGCCATTGCTGAGCGCCCACTCGATCACGTGCTGGTGCCCCTGCTCGGTCGCAGAGACAAGCACCATGTCGTCCCACGGGCACCCATTGGCCCGCGCCCACTGGAGCACCTCCAAGTGTCCGCCCAGCGCTGCATTGGAACACGTCACCTCGTCCCACGGGCACCCAGTGGTCCGCGCCCACTGGAGCACCTCGAGGTGGCCCTCAAGCGCGGCGTTGGAGCACGTCCAGTCCTGCCACGGGCACCCATTGGCCCGCGCCCACTTCAGCAACTCCAGGTGGCCACCGCCTGCCGCGTCGCGGCAGGTGTCTCGGTCCCACGGACAGCCGTGGGCCCGCGCCCACTGGAGGACCTCAAGCTGGCCCGACCGCGCGGCGTGGGCACAGGTCGCCTCGTCCCACGGGCAGCCGTTGTCGCGGAGCCACTGCAGGACGTGGAGGTGGCCGAGCGCGGCGTCGTGGCACGTGTACAGGTCCCATGGGCAGCCGTTGGCCCGCGCCCACTGCAGAGTGGCGAGCTGGCCACCCAGAGCCGCACTCGACGTCGTGTAGTCGTCCCACGGGCACCCGTTGTCGCGCGCCCAGCGTAGCACCTCGAGCTGGCCCCCGAAGGCGGCGCGCGAGCAAATGGCCAAGTCGTCGTACATCGGGCACCCGTTGTCGCGGGCCCACCGAAGCACCTCGAGCTGACCGGTGCGGGCCAGGGTCGCCGCAAAGCTCTCCCGCTGGTGGCCGCGACCGGCGACGAGGTCGAGGGCGGCCTTGGTAGACTGGGCGTGGTGGTCGGCCTTGAGCAGCCGCGCCCAGCGTCGGCTCACCGCAAGCGACACCACTACGGCCGTAAGGGGCAGGTGGGCGAACACCAGGCTCACCAACTCCTCCGGCAGCTCGTCCATCGTCGTCTCCAGCATTGCTTTGGTTAACTTTATTTATTATTATTACTTTATTTTATTTTATTTCAGCCAACCGGCATTTTTAAAACTTCACTGCGGTCGGAGCGTAATGGATTTAATGGTCTGTAATGTACAGCAGGAGAGGAGGCAAACATGTGACAAAAGATGCGGGGGTGGGGAGGGGTCGAGAATGGAAAAGCCGCGTCTCAAACGAGCACGTACTCCTCGTCGTCCTCGTCCAGTAGGACGGAGCAGGAGTCGGATGCGCTCCGAGAGGTAGATGGAGAGGAGGAGGAGGTCGAGGAAGAGGAAGAGGAGGATGAGGAGGATGAGCGTTTGTACACTGTTTTCTGCTCTGCTATCGAAAAAACGCACGGATTCGCTCGGCCCAACTGTGGTTTGGTGGTGATGTTAGACAGACAGCCGCAGGCCAATAATCGGCTGCTTGACGGGGGAGCGGGGAACGGGAAGGTGGTACCGCGACGGCGTTGAGGCAAAAGTCGTCAAACTCGGCCTGCGAGGAGCACAGGAAGCCCAGCGCGAGCGAGGGGTCGATGTCGTCAAACGACATGGCCTGGGGGATCTCCATCCGATACGACTGTGTGAAGGGGACATCGATCGCGGTGAGTAAGTCCCTGACCTAAGACCCAAACGAAACGGGGGCAAACGTACGTCGATGGGGAACAGAGGGTCGTCGTCCATCTTCACCGTGGGCTGGACAAAGTGGGGGTCCATGTACAGCACTTTGTTGTCTGTGTGTGTGGCAGGCAGGCAAACGAGAAGAAGATGAGCAAGTGGCAAAGAGAAGTCGACTGCCACGAGCGAACACGGATAACAAGTGAGAAAGAGAAAGGTGGCACGATACCCTGATAGCCCACGAAGTAGAAGGAGGAGTGGGGCTTGCCACCGATGACGCCCAGGCATTGGGGGAAGGAGAAGAAGGCCTTGAGAGTGGGGATGTAAATCGGGTTGAGGCATTGGATCCCAAGCCTCACCGGCACCAAAATGATGACTGGATGCCACGTCTGTTCGGCCGCGTCTGTTCGGTGGCGATGGTCGAGAGAGGAATCGAAAAACGAGTCAGCTGACTCGACCAACGATCGCCATGCACAGCGAGTGCAGCTGATGAGGCGAGATGGGCGAAACCGTACCAAAGTTTTCATCGAGCGACTCGCACTCGGATTCGGCGGACGACATGAGCTCGGCGTGGGGGCCCGCATAGTCGCCCGCCTCGGTGGCGGCGGGCACTCCCGGGTTGCCGTGCGAGTTCCGCATGCTGTCGGTGGAGCTCTCCAGCCCGTCGGTGTCGCCGTCGTGATCGGTGTCGCCGCCGTCGTCGTCGACCCGCAGCGGCGAGTGTTGCGCGGGGCCATCGGCAGGCTGGACCGCGCACAGCTGGTACACCTCCTTTCGGTAGATGATGCCGTCCTTCGGCACATACATCTTCAGACCGTTCGGCGAATGCTCCGTCACCAATAACCTGCGCGTGGCGGCAAAGCGTCAGCGTTGGGGTGCAGGGAAGAAAGTTGTGTGATGTGTGTGTGTGTTGTGTGGTAGGCGGTGGACGGAAGACCTGAGCGCTTCGGAGATGGTGGTCGGCTCGAACCAGTCGCCGATCTGTTTGCCAAACTTGCGGAGCCCAATGCGGGCGATGGAGTGGATGGAATAGGGCGAACGAGACGACGGTTCATCGGCGAACCATCGCAGCAGCTCTCGGTAGGTCATCATATTCTCCTCTGCTTGAATGCGCCAATCTGCATTCGGCCGGCCCATGCAACCACGTCAGCAACCACCTTTCTGAATTGACAAGAGATGGAATCGGCGGCGATGATGATGTAGCGCGCGTACCGCGACCGAGGTAGTGGGTAATGAGGGCCTGTGCGAGGAGCATTTGACCAGTACGGAGCATGCAGCCCCAGCCCATGTCCGTCACCAGATTCGTTTCCCCGATTGCGGGGAAGTTGCTGCGGTAGGTCAGCCACATGCGCGATCTGTTGTGGGATGGAAGAGGCCGTCGTCAGCAACCCGTTCCATCCAGGGAACAAGAACGCGATCGCAGGCTCTGTTGAAGAGTGTAGCAGCAGAAGAGGAAGAAGAAGAAGAAGGCCCGACCTGAAATCTATGAGGAAGGAGCGGATGTGGGCGGGCAGGATCTCAGTGCTGGCTGCGGGTGGAGCTGGTTCGGCCTGAATCTCGTCCGTCCAGGGGATGACAGACAGCTTGTTGAAAAAGGTGTACAGCTGTGGCTTCGCCGCCTGCTGTGTGCGTTGCGGTTGTGGCTGCCGTCGAGCGGCTGTTTGTGTGTAAGCACCACAGCGATGATTCGTTCATCCGGGCTAACGGTGACGTACTGGTGGACTTTCCCTTGGCACTGGTACGCGGGGACGAGCGATAGGTGACGCCCAGCATGACCACAGGCGAGGTGGTGAAGTCTGGCAACGTCTTGCTCACTGCATGTGGAGATAGATCCTCGTAAGAAGACGTCGAGGCTGTTGATATTGAGAGGAGGCGGAACGTACTGGGCTTGCATAGATTGTAGAATTTGGATTTGGTGTTGATGAAGAGATTGTTGAAGACGAAGGGCTTGCGCATCTTCTTCGCAGGTGACGGCTGCCCCGCCCCAACTGAGGCAGGCACTGGCTCGTCGCCATCTATCACTCTCCATTCTCCTGTGGATGAGAGGCAGGAGATGAGATGCAAGATCTCGTGTGCTACTCGGACATGAAGATGGAGAGCCTACCCTCAACATCGTCGGTCATGTCTAATCTTGCTTGATTGTGCACTGCACAAGATCAAGCCGTAAGGTGATAGGATACGAACTGAGGGTAGGAGGAGCTGTAGTGCTTGCAGTAAATGAAAGAATTGGCGTCTTCGTCTCGGGTCATTCAAATCGTTTAGGATTCACTCTTCGTTGTCGGATCTATTGTTCCCTCTATGCAAAGTATATTCTGGAGTAGATGGATGTGCGTGCTGAGATGGAGAGGAGAAATGCACACCCCAGATGATGGATGGAGCTGCAAGAGGATTCCTTGCGCGTTGCTCGAACGCTTCCTGAATCACAAGGCTTCGCCGCCTTCTTGTCCAGATCCCACCAGAGAAACAGGACAAGCCGCTTCCTTGTTGTGGGTCGAGGCGATCGTGTTTCGGGACTCGCCCCGTCCACCGAACTTTCCTTCGAGCGATCCACCATGTTGCCCAGCAGTGAAAAAAGCACTGCATTCTTCGGATGCCAGCGGGAAAGTGCGGAATGTGGAGCGATGGAATGTGCGTGCCATTCATAACTGTGGAAGAGGAGAGGAAAGGCCAATCGATTTCGCCGTTGATCAATCAAAAGTACGAAGTGTAGATAGACTTCGCGAGTTGAAATGGGGTGCAACAGTTCGAAGGCAGAAGGTACTTCTTTCTTCGAGGCTTTTGATGATTCCATGGCCGCATACGATGCTCAGGATTTTCCTTAATTTTTTGTTAATTAGATATCCAGCAATCTCGTGACCGAAGGCCCACTGGCGGCGCCCAGGGTGCAGCCAAGGGCGGTAGCGGTGGATCGCGCCCCATCGGCGCCCCTCCCACACCGGCCAAGTACGCCTCCTTTTAGATCCGCTTTAGGCGCCCATTCTTGTTTTGCATCAGATTTTGTCATTCCCATTTGTGCGCCTAGGGCTCATCTTGGCGATCATTTGATCCTTGCAGGGCCGACGCTGCCATCGCAGCTTCGTACCACGAGAAGCGTGAGGCCGACAGCGACTTCCTCAAGAACCTCGTCGAACGCACATCTCAGTACCGCTACACTCTTTTCTTTTTACACCGTGAAGCTTTTGCCCTCCAGACCAGCGGCTCTCTCTGTGTGTCTAACACGGCCGTGCACAACCACAGGAACCTCATCGACGTCTCACAGAGCTCCAACGCCGCCTTTGACTCGGCCGTGGCCCAGTCCCGCCAGAAGGAATACCAGTACGCCGACCACCTTCCACTTCTGTTCATTCGCTTGCGCTCGTCCGTGGTTTGGTCCTCATCGCTACCCGTTCTGTGTGCGTTTCGCTCGACTGCAGGAGCCGACAAATCCTGAAGAAGGCCAACGTCAACGCGGCCGCACTGGACCTCTTCGCGGTGCCCGCGCCCTCCAAGACGGTCTCGTCGCCCGTCAAGGCCCTCTCCCAGCCCACCCTCTCCTCTCACGACAAGGAGCTGGTACTACTCACCGTGATCGAGCCGCTCTTTCGCTGCGTTGTTGTTGTTGTTACTCACGCAAATCTCGGTGGGGCCTGGATTGGTGGTGGGTCTCGTCAGTTGCTCGACGGTGGCGGCGCGCTGGCCTCGGCCTTYGACAAGATCTCGGTGCGGGACTGTGGCGAGCTGGTGGTCTCGTTCGGCTCGGCCACGTAACACTCACACGCACCCAACCCCCCCCCCACCAAACAACAACCAACCAAAACAAAAACATTCGTAAAATCACTTGCGTGCCTCGCTTGACGTTCTTCCCGTAGCGGGCCCTCTTCGTCGTCCGATGTTAGGTGTGGCGGTTTGGTGCGATGGGTGAGCTATCAGCCCAGGTTGTCGAGTAGATGAAGTCGCTGAAGGAGGTGTCGTCGCCCGCTGTCGAGGGCGACGTGTAGGGCGGGGCGAGTGACGAAGGGGGACCACCGTCGTTGCCAAGGTCGCGCGCCTCACTCTGAAACACCAGCGTCCACTCCGCCTCCTCTTTCTTGCTCGCCTCTGCGGGGTTCGACGTAGAACGCACGAGGTCACCTCTCTAACGATCAGAAACCAAAGAGAGAGAGAGAGAGAGGCGCTACTCCGAACCTTCGACCGTGAAAGGAACGAGCTCCACCCCCAGCACTTGATCGACGCACAGCACAGAGTGCTGGAGCTTCAAGGTGCGGAGTGAGCACGACGTAGCAGCCACGATCGATTGGCGCTAAGTTAATGTAGAGTACTTCCCACAGCGCGAGCGAGCGTGGTTGCTGTGGTGGAGGCGGCACGCACCTGGGCGTCGGGGCCGAAGAAGAACTGAATGCGTGACGCGACCTTGGCGAAGTTGCCCCCCTTGCACTCAAGCTGGATCAAGCAAGGCGTGCTCTCGCTGTGCCCCATCTGCGCACTGCACCCTCACTCCCGGTCAGTCTCTCTCTCTCGGCGTCTCCCAGCGTGCGCGCGTGCGGTGTGGGTTTACCCGAGCAATGCGTGGCGGAGCTTGTGCTTTTCGTGCCGCGGCGAGACACCCAAGATCTGGTGGCCGAGAAGCTCGACCTAGTCGCGATGATTCACGTGTCGTGTCAACGTGTGTGTGTGGTGTGTGGTGTGTGTGCGCGCGCGCGTGTACCATAGAGAATCCCACAATGCTGCAGAACTGGTGGTTCGCGAACGCGACGTGTCTCATTTTGTTCGGCCCATGCGCCATTGCCACGATCGCCTTGCTGCCCGGGGGAGTGAGTCGCGCGAAGCCACGGGGGGTGATGGTACCAATCTACACGTACTGGATGTCGTCCACAACGAAGCGGCCCTGAGGAATGGCGTAGTGCCCGAGGAAGGGGAAGCACCAGAGCATCTCTGGGCCCAGCTGGCCGTTATCGCCCCACGCCCTCAACCGCTGCTGGGCGCAGTTGGACGCCGACGCCGACGACGACGGTCGTGGTGGTGGTGCGACAGCAAAGTTCGATGTGCCACAGCGAGACGCGGCGACGTGCGCCAGCTGAATGTGGAGCTGGACGTTGTCTTCCTCGAGCTGCGCCACGCGTCGCTGCAACTCGACCACTACGTCGTCGTGGTTGCTGTCGTTGTCCTGCTTCTTCTTCTTCTTCTTCTTCTCCATCTTCCCCATCTTGGCGGTCATCGCGCGCATGTCGGCCTTGAGCTCGACGATCGCGTTCACCAACAAGGCCGTCGTCGCGCTGCCCAGGTCGGAAGCTGGTGGCCCTCCACCAGCCCCACCACCATCATCGCGTGTGACCCTCAGTTCGCCGTCGCCGTCGCCCTCCTGATGTCGCCGCCTCTTCTTCTTCTTCAGAACCGCCGTCTGCGCTTCCGGCTCGGGCGGGGGTGGTACAGAGGCGGCGTAGCCCTGGTGGTGGTCGCCGGCACCACCACCACCACCACCGGCCTCGAGAGGCGCAGCTGGTAGGATCTTCACCGCTGGCTGGGCACTGGCCGGTGGCTGGCGCGGCGGGCGACCGCGCTTGGCGGGCGTGGGCCAGAAGCAGCGGTCGGCCATGTTCAACCGCACGCACCGCTCGCACGGCTCAGCTCTGGGCCACCCACCAACCCACCACACAAAGACCACATTAGCACCCCCCTCCACCTATTCAGGCGCCAAGCAAGAAGAGTGGGGGGGGCGTACGCGAGGTGTTTGTCACAGGCGGCGCGTGCAAGGCGACACAATGCACAGCTCCCGCTCATCTCTCCCTTCTCTCTCTTTGCTGGTTGTGTCCTCGTTTGTAGAGGAAGAAGATTTTAACTCCGCCTTGCCGTACCACCGTTGGAGGGATGAAAAAGAATTTGTAATATGGGGCACTTTTCAGCACCTCACCACTCTCCTCACACTCCACACACTTATGTACTACATAATGGCCCACAATGTGGCCTGCACCACTGTCATGTCCTTGTATGGGAGCATTGTGCCAGCAAATAAACAAAAGACCAGTGCAAAAAAGAAAAAGAAAAAGAAAAAGGAAAGAGAGAGAAAGCAAAAGTCTTCTTTGGTGGAAGTTGGGTTTGTGTACAAAGCAAAAGTGGCTGCACAAGTTTTACTTTTGGAAGCCGCCGGCGCTGCCGGCCTTCTTGGGCATCTTGCGCTTGGCCTGGTCCATGATTTCAGACTGCTTGTAGTAGTGGGGCGCGATCTCGACGAGCCACTCGGGCTCGATCTCGATGATCTGGCGCATGAACTCCTTGGTGGTGAAGACGAGCTCGTGGTAGAGCACCCAGCGCGGGAGCTGCTGGAAGAGGGCCGACGAGGGGTGGATCTGGACGCTCTGCTTGTGCTTGAGGGTGCGATAGGCGCCCGAGCGCTGGAGCTGGGCCGTGTGGTAGAAGAAGCCGGCGGTGGTGGCCTTGCAGATGGCGACGTGGTCGTCGCCGGCCGAGGTCTGCTCGATCTCGACGCGCTCGAGCAGGCCCTCGAGCTGGTCGCGCACGTCGCGCGCGCGCTTCATGCTGCGGAACTGGATGAAGTTCTCGAAGCACCACTGCATCGAGTGGTTGGCCTCCTTCCACTGGTTGTAGACGTTGAGCAGCGTGAGGTGGTCGCCGTGGGGCTTGTTGAAGTTGACGCGCGCGTTGTCGGCGTGGACGGCCTTGTCCTTGGGGCGGTAGAAGATCGAGTTGTTGACGTTGAGCATGGCGACGATGGTG